>CM038221.1:32977952-33247587 GCA_021442155.1 Cymbidium sinense
TTCGTGCATCAGACCTCTTATGATTTTGAAATATTTTCAAGATCATAGACACAATGTTGAATGCTTTTATTTTTCAAAAAATTAGTCTTTGTTTAATAGTGTTTCTGTAGTAGGAGGATGTTCTTAAATTGCATAGTCAAGATCCATACACCCAAGAACTATGTGATATGCTCTTTCCATTTCTTATAGTTAGTGTCGTTAAGCACTCGAATGTTATTCAAATTAGCAGATATAGAAAAAATATTAACTGAAAAGAACAAAAATACTTACAATTAATAATATTGTCATTTCCTTATGTATATATAATGTAAACTAAAATATTAACAAAATACATGCTTTAAATGAAATATTTAATAAAATGGGCACATATAAGATACCTAACATAATATTGCGATTTAGTCTTTGAATAGAAATAACAAATTTGTAAATGGCACTCTTAAAATTCCAATCAAAAAATATTGATAATAAATTCTGCCGATAATATACCTATCTTTAGATTGACTTATTGTATGCATGATTAACATATGTTTATTAAATATTTAAGTAGAATTTAATTTCATTCATTTAAATTTCAATCACCCTAGCTGTCACCCTATCGTGTTCTGGAGATTTCCATCTCCTCTTTTCGTCGTGTGGTTTTCTTGGCTCCTCTTCATCCTCGACTCCGTCAACTTTCTTGTTTGACATGCAAGTCACCGATCATGGATATGACATCTGCTCTTTGGGAAACCCTTTCTTGCGGTTGTCAAACTTCTCGAACCTCTGGGATCTCGATCCAATCCTCCCGGCATCTAAATCGTTCAAAGATGTTCTTGCGGGTAAGGCACAAGTGAGTCACTTGATCTTGTCTCTACTTCTTTCCGGGAAGTACCCACAATTATGTGTGCTGATTCAGTGGTGGAAAGGCTTGCTAAACCGTTTGAATTTACATTGGTTGGTAAATTTGCACTGCAGCGTCCTACTATGGAGAATATTCGATCCTTTTTTTCATAGTTTGAAGCTCTATAGTGTTTTTCTGTTGGATTGATAGATTTGTGCCATGTTCTGATTCAGCTTTCTAATGATCTGGATTATTATCAAATATTTCCTAGACGATCGTATTTTGTTTTCAACTGTTAGGTGTGTTTGTTGAAATGTATGCCTTATTTTGACATTAAGGAGGAGTCTCCTATTGTTCATGTCTGGATTTCCATTCTCAATTTACATGTGCTTTTCTTTAATCCATAATTTCTCTTTGTCTTGGCTGGGTTGTTCGGTCGGCCTCTCCAATTGGATCAGGCGACTGCTTCTAACACAAGGTCATCTATTGCTCGGATATTTGAGTTGGATATAACTAAAAAATATCCAAAGAAAATTTGGTTAGGCTCAGAGAAATATGGTTATTTACAAAAAGTGGAGTTTGAAAACTTTCCTGTATTTTGTTCTCATTGTAAAATTCATGGGCATGGGATTTCAGAATACTTTGTGGTTCATCCACATCTCAAGAAGAGTTCTGTTGTGCTTCCTAAAGCTGGTTTGTCTCTTAAGGCTCTCTTGATTAAATCACAAAATGCTTTGGTCTCTAATACCTCCTTACCGGAATCTGAGGGCCATTACCTTGAGCTTCCTATCCCTCAATCGGATACTGCGGTGGCTATGCCTGATAATCTGTAGAATGGCATGCTTGGTAATAATGGCGCGGTCCCTTCTAATGGAAATCACTTAAACTGCAACAATATTGGCATTAATGTTACCAATAGCAGTTCGGTACCCCTTATGGTTCTTGATTCTCTATCCAATGCACCTATTCCTTACTCTTTGACACCCTTAATCAAAGGTAAAACAATGATCATGAAGGAATGGCTAATGTGCAATATTTAGAGATAGTTTTTACTTCTGATTTAGGTATTTGTGTGCTACCCGCCTCTAATCCTTCTTGTGCTTCCTCTTCTAACCTTGACCTTATTCCTAATCTGACTTTACAAAATAACAATGAATTGGAAGAAGGTGAAATCGCCTACAACCCCAATGGGCCTCTTTTTCCAATTTTATCAATCATTATCTAACGGTGATGCTGTGGATATGGCCAATAAATATCAGACAGTTTTTAAGAAGAAAAACAAATCCTCTAAATTTAAATTTCCTAGCTTTACTAGAGTTACTCGACCTGGCTCCTCTAATAAAAAATAAATAGTTTCTTTCCTTATTTAGAATGCGAGAGAGATTGGTAGCCTCTCTATTAGAAACAAAATTAGTAATTTAGTTCGTTCTCATAATATTTCTTTCTTGGCCATTTTGGAACCATTTATTCTTCCTTCTAACATTGCTTCTGTTGCTAGAATGATTGGTTTTGATAATTTCTTTGCTAACTCGAGTAATAAAATATGGATTTTTTGGATGAGTCCCTTTATTTTGCAAGTTATGTAGGATTTACTCCAGGTTGTAAATGTTAAAATTACTTATGATAATTGGTGTTGCTTTGGGTCTTTTGTCTATGCCTCTTGTAGTAAGTATGGTAGAAGGATTTTGTGGGAAGATCTGGTCAGCTTCTTTTCCTCTATCAATGCTCCCTGGTTTGTGGGTGAGGACTTTAACATTATCTCTTTCTCTTCTGAACGAGTTGGTGGTAACGCTCTTAACCTATTCTCCGAGGAGGAATTCAATAACATGATCCTGGATTGACATCTTACTGATATTGGTTTTATTGGATTTCATTTCACTTGGAATAACCACAGACTATGGAAAAGATTAGATAAGATCTTATTTAATGATCTATGGATCAATCTTTTTCCGATTACCTCTGTTGAACATCTTAGTAGAACCCTATCCGATCATTCCCCTTTGCTCATTACTATTAAGGTTAGTGTAGATAAACCCTCCTCTCATATTCCATTCCATTTTCAAAATATGTGGCTTATGGATGATAGATTTATGGAGGTGGTTGCAAGTAATTGGAGCAAACCTCTCCATCCTGAAGATTCTATTGTCGGAATGACGAGATTATGGTTCAAATAAAAAGGCTAAAATAATGCCTCAATTGGTGGAATAAACACTACTTCAAAAATCTTTTTTGCCAACATCAAAGAATTAGAACATGAGGATATGGTTTTAGAAGACGCTATCATTAATAATCCATCCAAAAATGCCTTATTAACTCAAGCCAAAGATAGGTTAACTTGTTATCAAGACATGGAGGAGACCTATTGGTGGCAAAAAGCTTCTATAAAATAGATATCTGATGGAGATAGAAATACCAAATATTTCCATGCAATGGTTAAAAAGAAAAAGGCTCTAAATCACATTAAAAAAATTAAAACAAATGATGATAGCTGGTGTACTGATAATAAGGAGCTTATTGATTTTGGCATTTCCTTCTTTATTGAGCTCCTTAATAAAAATGTGACTTATTATGAAATTTCCTTGCCTGAAGTTATTCCTAATATCATCTCGGATGAAGATAACATTATGCTTACTTCATTACCCTCTGAATTCAAAATTTCAGACAATTTGCATAAGATGAATACAGATTCGGTTGCTGGTCCAGATGGCTTTACTACCTTATTTTTTCAAAAATGTTGGCATATCATCAAAGAAGATTTGATTAAAGCTGTAATGGATATTTTCAAGGGAAGTAACATCCCCAAATGTTTCTCTAGCACTTCTATTATTTTAATCCCAAAAATAGAGAATCCTGAACTTTGGAGCCATTTTAGGCCAATTAGCCTTTGTTCTTTTTTCAATAAGCTCATCTCTAAGATTGTGGCTAAAATACTAAGTATTCTACTTCCTAAAATTATCTCCCCCAACCAAACTAGTTTTGTTAAAGGTCATCTATTTCGATAATGTTCCCAAGAGATCGTCCATGATTTAAATGCAAAGGTTCGTTGTGGTAACCAACTTTTTAAGCTGGACATTTCCAAATCTTATCAACATTGGTTGGGATTTCCTTTATAAAATCTTAACTCTATTTGGATTCTCTCGTCAATTTATTACTTTAATTAAGAATGGTATTGAGAACTATTGGTTTTCTTTACTTATTAATGGTGAGGTCCATGGCTTCTTCTCTTCCTCTCATGGGTTAAGGCAAGGGGATCCCCTCTCTCCAGTTCTTTTCATTATTATTGTGGAATATCTCTCTAGAAGTCTTGAGCAAATGTTTTGTAAAATTCCTAACATGTACTACAAAACTAAGGGTGGCTTTCCCATTTCCCACCTAAGCTTTGCTGATGATTTCATTATATTCTACAATGGTTCTACTCTTTACATTAAAAAGTTATGTAAATTCCTTACTTTGTTTGGTATGGAAAGTAATCTGAAGATTAACCCTGACAAAAGTTGTTTTATTTCTAATTTGTCGATTTCATCATCTAGGATCTATGATATTAAGAATATTATGGGCTTTGCACATCAAACCCTGCCTATTAAGTACCTGGGTACTCCTTTATGTTGAGGAACGAAAAGATCTTCCCTATTTGATGAAGTTATTTAAAAAATATATAAGAAAACTTCCACTTGGGAGGCCCACTTACTCTCCTTAGGTGCTAGACTTATCCTAATCAAAAGTATTCTTTGCTCTTTGCCTTTCTATTTGTCGTCCACTATTGTGCCTACCAATTATTATTAATGATTATATTAACAAATTATTTTGGGGTTCTACTGTCTCTAGAAAGACTTATTGGGCTAGTTGGCATAACTGTTGTGGGCCTTTAAATGAAGGTGGTTTAAATTGCAAAACTTTAGAAGACTCCATTAAATATTTATCATATAACATATGGTGCACTCTTAGAAACAATCATAGCTACTGGTCACAATTTATGCTTGCCAAATACTATAAGGGAAACACCCCCTCCCTTTCCCTTACAAACCTGGGGATTCTTCAGTGTGGAGAAGACTTTGTAATAAAAAGTGGTTTTGCTGAGAATTTGATCTCTTGGGGTGTGAATTCAGGATCATCCTTCTTTTGGCAAGATAATTGGCTAGGCCAAGGTTCTATTGATTCTTTACTTAATACTCATTCCACTGAGAGGCTTAAGATTAATCATTTCATTACACATAACACTTGGGATGTAGCTCAATTACTTTCCAATGTCCCTAATGTGATAGTAAACAAAATCCTTAATATTAGTCTAGTTTCTAATAAATCTGACCAAATCCTTTTTAAAAGTTCCTCCTATGGAGATTTCATTTTTAAGGATGTTTGGCATACTTTCAGACTTAAAATTCAAGAGTCATTAGTTTTCACTAAAATCTAGAGTATTTCTATCCCCACCTCATTCTCAATTTTAATTTGGCATATTCTAAATCACTACATTCCTGTCGATTCCACCCTCCTTAAAAAGGTTTCCACCTCCCCTCTAAATGCCAATATTGTCTTCATATTGAAACTGTGGATCATGTCTTCATGAATGGCCATATTGCTGCTAAGATTTGGAGCTGGTATGATAGTATGTTAAATACTCTCCATTTTGATGGATCACTCTCTATCATGCAACTTCTTGAAACTTTTTTTTCTTATACCCCTAAGGGCCATGTCAAAGTTATTTTAGCCACTACTCTGTTGTGGTATATTTGGTTGGAAAGAAATGATGCTAAGCATCATGATATCCCTATGAACTATCATCGTATTATTTCTAGAGTCAAATGTAAAATTATGTCTCTTTATAAAGCTAATCTCCTTACTTCCTCTAGTTTCAAAGGGTACAAATATATGGCCCCTAACTTTATGAATATCCTCCCTTCTTCTGATTTTGAGCCTACTCATAAAATTATATATTGGATAAAGCCTAATTTTCATGTCATTAAGGTTAACATGGATGGTTCAGTTTCTAACAGCTTTTATGATTGTGGGGGGATTTTAAGAGATTATAGTGGAAAAGTGATCTCTGCTTTTGCTGCTCATTTAAGACCATGTTATGTACTATTTGTCAAGCTTTATGGTCTCCACTATGGGATTTCTGTCTGCATTCAGAAAGGATTCCAGAAAATTTGGTTTGAAATTGATGCTCTCCTTCTTCTGGAATTATTAAAATCGGGAGCTCATGGCAATGTTGAAGTTCTCTATTTACTTAACCATATAAGGAGACTTCTTGCCACCCTTGATTATCATATTTCTCATATCTATTGGGAAAGTAATTATTGTGCTTACTTTCTTGCTAATTGGGGAGCAAAGTCCTCTTCTGTGAATCATTCTCCAATGATGATATTCCTTCCCTCTTAACGGGGCTTATGAATTTAGATAAAATGGGTCTGCCCTATGTTAGAAGTCCTTAAAACATTTTGCCTTCCTTTTTTCAGGAGCAGATTTGGGAATCATAATTTATTTTAGCCTATGTTTCACCTTTTTTGGGGCTAGTCTTCCATCTTAGGCATGTTGTTGTTTTTGTCCCTTTTCCTTTGTCAAGTGTCTTGAATAGCCATGGATTGTTTGTGTTTTTGGACTATTTGGGTTATGCTGCTCTTTCCTTACCCTTTTTTGTACTTCGTGGTTTCCTATTGTTTCTCCCTGCAACCTTTTTCTGGTTATCCTACAATGGTGGATTTTGTTGTAGCCCCAACTGTTGGATAGCTAGTATTTGCCCTATTATATGGGTTAGATTTTTCACCTTGCTTGCCATTAGTGCTGCTTTCTTCAACATTTGGGATTGTTTCTTACCATCTTTCCCTACTGTCCCCACCAGTGATATTTGCTTAACTATTATTAACTCCCTGTTTTTGTGGTTTGGTTGCTGTAACGGCACTCCCTACAATATTTTCTGGACTCATTATTTGGTTTGCGGTTCTAGTGTTTGGTTGTATGGTATATCAATTTTTTTGTTGGTTAGCTGGGAAGCTATTGTGGTTGGTTTGTTGACTGGTTTTGTTCTTGGTCAGTTGGTTAACACCAGACCCTTCTTATTGTGGATGAGTTATGCCCGGACGTAGGGTCTATTTTGACCGATTTAACCGTATATTATGGTTTTGTGTATGGATTTATTCACTACCGCTATGAGTTCTTTGAACCGTACATATATGGTTGCAATCATGCTATTAATATGGTGGATGTTTTCATTTATACTGTTGACTTGTTTGGTTACTCTCTCTATGGGATGACCTCTGGCTGGGTTGTTATTGTGGGCTTGCATTATGATATTATGTTGTCACTGTTTGGGTTCTCTTTTCGTAAAAGGAAATGGTGTCTTCCCTTTATCATTTGTATCTGTGTTGCCTTCTCTCCCATGTGTATGTGGTTGTGCCTTGGTAAACTGGTAACTCTGATCGACTTCCTCAATAAGGGGTTTCTTCTGCTTGGGATATTGTTGGCTATGATTTCTACTGTTATGTTGGCACTGTCCAGTGTTTAATTTTTTTAGTAAGGATTGATGCCACCCCTTTATCATTTGGATTGGTGTTTACTTCTCTTCCATAATGTATGTAGCTATGCTTTGGAATGCAGGTCTTAATGATCACACGACTCTCTTCCATTGGATGGTTTGGTCCCCCATGTTTATTGGCTATGATGGCTGGGATGATTTCACTCATTCTTTTAGTAGCACGCCCTGATGTAACCCTTCCTTTGAAGATTGGATGCTCGTTTACTTTGCAATTTGGTGTGATTGCGCCTGAGCCTTTCTCCACACAATCCTCTTTTTCTCTCTCAAGTTATTCTATTTCTACCTTCAATTTAGCTTGTATCAATTTAACGGTGCTAATTTTTTCTTCTAAATGTTTACAGATTTCGTGTTGTTCTCTTGCAGGTTCCTTCTCTCTGGAGGTATAAACTTCTCTCATCCTAAAGAATCGCTGTTGATGGCTGGCTAATGGCTTTTTCTTTTGCTTATGTGTACCTTTTGCTTTCTTTCACTTTTTGATATGCTTTGGTTGTAATTAGTCGGGAGATTCTCTAGGATGAATGTAGTTTTTAAGCAATAGTTTTGAGTTTATCCCTCTTAAGGACCTTATAACCCTTTTATTGTAATAAAATTTCCTATGGGGTTCCCAAAAAAAGTTTATCAAATATTTGTAAGTGCACAAAATTTGGCCAAAAAATAATCTTCCTTTGGTAGATTATTTTTCACATAGATTTAAATATAATCCTTATGTAATATTTATACATTTCAAAATTAAATAAGTTGACATAATAGAGGTCACTTTGGTGACACAATATTTCAATTTAAATTATTTTGAAATAATGAATATCAACTATTCTAGTAATTATTTCAATTTATACTAACTTCAAACAATTGACAACAATACAAACTTTAGAAATTATTTTAATAAGCAGTTGATGTATATTAATTTAATTTGTTTAATTTGGATGCTAAAGGAAAATGTATGCACATAAACTATTTTCTGCTTGAAAGAAAATTTAATAAGCTATATATAAATAATAGCAATTGTTTGCATTTAATGTATAATAAACAGAATAATTTACAATCTAAATATGTAAAACCTTAGATCGAAAAATCTAAACAATTGAGTTAATGTTACTAATTATACACAAAATGGGCTTCCTCTAACTTACTCAATAAAAAGCCCACCAAATTGAGCGAACAGAAGAAAAACTGTATCATGTTTTAAATGAAATAAATATAAATGTTTGAATTGACGTTTATATATATATATATATATATATATATATATATATATATATATATATATATATATATATATATATATATATATATATATATGTATTTATATTTATATTTATATTTATATATATATGATACTAAAACGAAATATTTTATATTGTAAATGTAATATTTAAACCTATCTTAATATAAATTAAAAAAACATTTAAGATGCATCATAAGTAATCATCACTAATTGCTCATAAAATCAAGCAAATGCTGAAGTCATCTTTACGGGATTTAAAGCATCAATTTCAAAAAAAATGGTTCATCTTCTTTCATTTTTTTAAATATAATAATAAGAAAAATAATTATAGCCATTAATCATAATCTTATAAAATCCTCAAAATTTAAAAAAAGAATGAAAGATGAAGCATACTTGAATCAAATTCATATGACTGAATATGAATTTTATTTCTCAAATTAAAATCATAATTACAAGAATAAACATATTGATCACATAAACAAAAATTGAAATTGTGATAAAAGTATAAAGTAAATTTTAGCTTTATTCTTTTACTCAAAATTAACGATAAAAAAAACCATCTAAAGAATGTCAATACTTTATGTACATGACCAAATAATTGGCACAAAAATTTTTAAACATGCATTTTGATCTAACATTTTCAAAGTAATCAATACAAAATATTGAGAAAAATCATTTCAACGATTTAACACGATAACGTCACACCATTTTTAAACATATGAAGATAATAAATTTATCTTTTCTGATCTCACCAAATCATCAACAAGATTTAATGGAAGTTCAATCAATGAAAGAACTATTGTGAATTTTGATCTTCCATTTTAAAAAAGGAGGAGAGAGAGAGAGAGAGCTTTCTTTTCACTCAAGATGAGAGTGAGAAAAATAAGAACCAACCTTTAGAATGAATCATAATCTTATTTATATTTTCACATTTCATTTTATTTCATCATTATTAAAATAAAATAAAATGTCCGGTCTCTATACATGATAATTCCACACAAAATTAATAAAACATCTCGAAAGCCTAAAATTAATTAATCTTTATTTGATCAAAATTAATAGACTTAAAAATAAAATAACACTTAATGTATAATTAAATTTATATGTGAGTCCATATTCAAAATTCTTAACAAGATCTCCTCAAAGCTACCGCTCTATGAATGGATAAACAATTCGCTTCTTCCACAAAGAAGATCATTTTCAGTTATTCTCAATTGAAAATTTTGCTAGAAATACTTGAAAGAAGAATGAATAATTGCCTCATTCGACTACTTTTTAATCATCTGCTGAACTTTAGAAAGCCACAAGCTGGGGAACAACGCTTGCAAGGATGAACTGAGAAATTTAAAAATGGAGACACAATATATAACTAGAATGGGTTTTTTTGGCACTGAAATTGAAATTTCTTATCACAGCGAGTTGCTTCTGCACAATCTTAGATCTCTTTTTGGGTCTTCGATAAAAGTCCTCTTCGATTTCTTCTTGGGATAACGAAACAAAGAAATGCCTCTGCTTGCCATTTTCGCTGGCGATTGATCTTAGTGTACTTGCTTTGGCTAGATCGTATTTTCCCATTAGCAGTTTAGGGGATTGATTTCTTCCATTCTCCGATCGGGCATAGTAGGAAGCCCTTCTTGTCCAAAGATTTCATGGCCTGGTTGGCGCTGCAACAACCTCTTCAGCGGTTGTAGAAGGTGGTTTATCCTGCTCAGTCTCCTTTTCCTTGGAATCTCCTGCGTCAGAAGAATATGAAGCTTACCACTTGTTCTAGGACTCTATTTGGGTTTTAGGAACCGTCGATCCAGAGACAGAGCTATCGATCCCAAAGACGGGGTTCACACAGTGGAGAATCCATTGAAAGCCCTAGCTTGTCGTCAGAAAGGAAAAGTTGTGAAATCGAGTCTGCCTCGCAGGAGAGCGAGTCGCTGCCTTCTCCTTCGGGGTGCCGGCGAGCTCTTCCATCCTGTGGTCACTCTGACCTCTAAACAGCATAATTAGAAAGCACAGAAGATGGAAAAGAAGGGGAAGAAGAGAGGGAACTGGGAGGCTGGGAGCAACGCGCAAAGGCTTCAACGTTCATCGGGGGTCTGTTCTATGCTATTGTGGTTTTAGGTTTAATTAAAATTATGTGTTAAAATAAATAAACTTACGGAAGCCCGCTTTGAAGCTCTATGCAGATTATTCATCCAGCGTTGGAATGAGATCTCCTAACAACATTATTTTTAATTTGATTTCATTGCTCATATCCACTACTCAGCTATAGTCTCCCAATATTTGATGACCAATTAAGATCACTCATCTGTCATCGTCCTATAAGATCTCCTAACAATAATCAACTATGATATTTCATTATCTCTCAACTATCGCTTGACAATAATCTCCTAATACTTATCACCTAACTCAATCACCTATCTTTAGACAACTACAGTCATATAACTTTGATGCACCAAAGTATCTAACATATATGATATTGGACACACAAAAAGGATACATCTCTAACACATATGGCATGTCTAATTTTTTTAAAAAAATTTAAGATGCATAGACACATGTCCTAAATAATTAAGTTTAAGTTTTATAAATATTAAATAAATGTATAATTTAATAATAAATTTTTTTGGTTATACTATACTAAATATATTATTTTTTTGTATACTATACTCTAAAAATTATTAATATCTTGTTCATTTTAAGATACATTAGAATTTGATCACTTATCATTGTTTTTATTATATCTATTATTTTTTGTAATTATTTACTCTTTCTTTACACTCTATTTTGATTTAAACATAATATGTTAATCATTTACTCATATTTCTTACATTGTTAAATATCAATATTTTTTGTCCGTATAATATTATAACTTTTTGGCTTATTTAATATTTATATAATATATATCATTATTATATATTATTTTATAATTTATAAATTAGACATTTATAAAAATTTTGTATCAAATATGTATTTGTGCCCTATATTTTTAAAAATAGATGTTTTCCATGTATGTGTCACTGTATCCATATCGGTGCAACTTAAGCCCAACTCTATTCCTAGACTATGGTCTCCCATTTGCATTGCCTAGCTAAAATCTCTCAATAAACTTTACTTGATGATGACCTCCTAATCAATGTCATACAACCACAATTGTCCAACTACCATCATTAAATTAAAATCACTCGACCACTATCCCTCGAACACCTTCACCTGACTAATATCATCTGACCTCCAACAACTAACTATGATTGCTCGACCTTTGAAATCTAATTATGGTCATCCATCTTCCATCACCCTAAACTTTATTGAATGTCATCGCTAATAATGTCAACATATACCATCGTTTATATGGGCAATATATACCACTGCCTATAAGGTTGATACATATCATTAACAATAAAGTTGATGTTAGCCAACTTTTCCTCTATGATTGCTCACAATGTTAAAACATATCATCACAAGTAATACAAATGTATTCCAGCAACACAAAAATTGATTCTTTGCATTAGCATTACAATTAAACAAGACGTCTTTTTATCAAATCTATGCATTAGCATTACCATTATACTAAATTTCTTTTTATTGATCTCTCCTCCAAAGAAAAGATTGAGCAGACCATAATATAATTTCTTGAAAATAATATCAAAGTATTGAAGTTTATTCTAAATAATTTTTGCCTATTCTCTACAAAAAGGCTATCATTTATAATAGTCAACATATATTAGTGAAATTATTTTAATTGGATAAAACCCAACAATTTTTCGCCTTTTTGAGTTTCCATGTAAAAACTTTTATATCCCTTACCATTCTTTTCTTAATTTTAAATTTGTTGGATCTTCTTACAAAGTTGAGATACTAAATATCATTTATTTATTAATTTGAATATCCTAGCACACAACAGAGTTTATACTATATGCATTTTCTTTTTTTTTGGGCTATCTTTCTTTTTATATGTTGCTTTATTTAATATTATAATGAAAAGAATGAAAAAAATGAAAAAGATGATGACATCATTAGCACAATGTAACTCATCAAAAGCATATCACAAATTCTTTAAAAACCATGGTTTAAAAAAATTTAGAGTTTAACCAACAAAGTACAAACAACAATTATAAAGAAAATGCCAATCCACTCTCTCCATCATAAAAAAATATATAAATCCTTTAATGCTACTCAGGCGGGGGTTAAAAAAATATTTTCTAATAAGTTAATAATCATCGTAAACACCAGAAAGTTAAGAACTTTTAGAACAGTGAACCAGTAGATAGCTTCCTGAGCCGATACTAAGCACAATTAAGTAAATCTCTATTGATGGTCGAAATAAGGCAGACCTTGGGGCAAGCCACGTAGTATGGGTAATGCGTAAATAAAGGAAAACTCATCCCATTGAAAACGAGTAACACATTATGGCTCGAGGTCACCATCCTAAAAACTCTAGCAATTCTTTTAAGGCATTTTCGAAAATCCGAGATCGTGTTCATGCATGAAATATCGTCAATTCATTTTTTTTTTCTTTCTTTTTTTATATTTGAGCCAATTTAATGATAGACTCACATATATAACACATATACAAGCTTTAAATTTAAGATCTTTTAATTGCAAGTCAAGCTCTCAATCATATACTAAGCGTGTGTTTAGAGCAACGGTGGCGGCACTACACTATAGTGCTTTGGAACATTATGATCTGCTTGCTTTTTGTAGAATCTCCGGCCGAAAAATTTTATTTTTCAACTTGATCTGTCTTCTTGCGGTGGCGGCCAGAAAGTTATTGTTTGACTTTTTGAAAATAAAAAAATTGTAGCGTCTCGCATCTAGATTCTTCTGCAGTATCTTCAATACTACTTTTTCAGATATTTGCAATTGTTCGAACAGACCAAATTAATTGCATCCAATTTGAAATTTTGAGAGGAGTTTTCTATTTTGTTTCTCCAAGAATGACCAAAGAATAGTTGGGATTAGACTCTGTAAGCGAAAGAAATCAAGCGTTCTGGAGCATAGTTAGAGCTGATTGGAAGCTTTAAAATGTTAGGCTAATCTGACATTCGGTATGTATTAGGTGAGATGGACGTTAGCAGGGTAGAGTTGCTGAAGCTGAAAATTTGGGGAAGCAGATTAGAGAAAGAAATGAGAGAAAAATATTGACTAGTAATTAGGTTAAGGTCACGAACTTACATCGAAATGTCGTTGTACAACTCGGGTCGCTAGGGTGTGGCTAGATCCACAAGATATCTGGATGTCCTCTTGATCTGTTCAGAGAGGTGAATCGAGATCTTAGGCCCTCAAAGTTTTCGACGGCGACGATTTGCTCTTCTCTGCACGTTCTTCTCTCAGGAGAAGCAAAAAGCGGGTGTTTTGTGAATCACCACCTTTCTGGTTGTCCTATTACACTTCGATTCACATTCCAAGGCCAATTTGAAGAATGAATAACCGTATCGATGGAGATGTAGCTCTCGGCAAAGGTGCTCGCTTCATGTTCGTGAGCGTTTCGTTAGCCGTTGAAGTAAGAACAGCCTCGAAGTTGGACGGATATTCGCCGACGCCCCGGAACCGCCATCGTTGCTAACATGATGGCCATTCTCGGATCGGCCGAGGAAGGCTAGTGGAGGCGTCGATTAGATTAGACTCCGGAGATAATCTCACCCCTGCGATTAACGCCAGGCGGAGGACTTGGTGCCTACCCCACGCCTTGAGAACCGAGAAATCAAAGTTATGAAGCCTAGACGAATGGAACTCGCCGATAGAGCACGCGGGAAGCGAAGGTGCATGGGGCTCTGGTGGCGACGTGGGAACCTTACCGGCAGAGATTGCCATTGACGGAAAGCAACAGCTGACTGAAATGGCAGATCGGCAAATGGAAGAAATATAAGTTTAAAGAAAAGGGATAGCACGCGCGAGAAGTATGATGGAGCGAATAGGAGAAGAGGGGAGGAGTGAAGCTTGGTATTTTGGGGCTGATGACATTGATGATTGAACGGAGGAATATTCAGAATTTTATGTGTAATAGGGTATAAGCATCCGCATGCTAAGCCGGTTTCTACGTGAAGTTAGCGATCTCTATCTCTCTCCACTCTTTCAATTGCGTTGCCTTCCCTCTCCGGATTTGAATGCACCATTCGATCGAATTTTCTCCGATAGGAGAACTTACAGGGTGATGAGTGACAATTTTATTTTGAAATTTATATTTAAGAAAATTATAATAATATATTTTAATATAATTTATATAAAAATTTAATAATTTGTTCTTTAAAATTAATATTATATAATACACATATTTATATTATAATAATCTTGAAATAAATTCAATAACTTTTAAGTTTATTTTTATATAATTTAGATTAAAAGTCCAATCATAAATTTTTTCATTCAAAATTTACTCAATTATCTCTTAAATTTCATCCTCAAAAACTAAATTATTATATATTTGCCTTGGCTCATTTAAAATTTTTAGAATGGTAGGAGCTTATAATAAAAATATACATACATATATGTCTATGTATATGGGCTGAGATTATTTCATCTTCATTATCTCGTCATTATCAATGTTATATTCTAGAGGATGAATTTATCTTTTTATCACTATATAAAAATTACGCGCAATGGAATAATTTCACTATTAAAAAAATTATAAGAGGTGTTTAACTCCATAATTAGATAAAGCACTAACATAATATAGTGAATATAAACTATAAAAAATATGTCATTTTGTGACAACGTAAAAGCTTTATAATATCTAGGTTTTACTAAATGATGATAAATGATTGATTTAATCATTCTCTTAATAATGGGCAATGGTAATTAGTTTGTATTAGTTGATAGTTGAGGGTAATTAGTTTGTATTTCTCAATTGGATGGGAGATAAGACAAGTGCTAAAACTAGCATTACTCATTTGTGATTGATTTAATGAAATATTAGTTGACGGTAGATTTTAAGCTACAAACGTTCTCTCAATATGTTTTAAGTCAAATGTCTAAGATAAGTTTTATGATAAATATGCTAAAATTATATTTGCAAAGCACGTCAATAAGAGACAAACACAATGAATTAAAATATACAAAATTTATTTATTTATAGTTATATCAAATTTAGTTTAAACTTTATTTATATGATATCAGTTTATTAAATACTTGATAATATCATTAGACAAAATAATTATGGTCTTTATTGAAAATTATGGGAACATAAATCTATACATTTATATGATTTTGTATATCATGTAGTTAATCATACTAAGGATCATATACTTGATCAACCAATGTAATTAACCATCATACATATGATCAAGAATCATGCAATAAAATCTAATTCAAATTAGCCATTAAAATGGCCATTAAGTTAGATTTAGTTTGATTGTATAGATTATTTCAATGTCTAGAGGAGTATGGTAGGAGTATGTTATTTTTCATGAAGAAGGAATGATATGACAAAATGGTGGCATCTAAGAGTAGCTAACTTTTACATTAAATAGAAATGTTGGTATGTCTTTATCATCCATTCAGGTGGAAGTTCATATACGAAGATTTATTTTCTTACTCATCAAATTGAAGGGAGTAGTTTATAGTAATAAGTTTTAATGATGATCATAGTGCCAAGTTGGGTTAAGTATAAATGCAGGTCAAGGGTAGCTAAATCGCATAAAAATCAAATGTGTCCAATTGATCTATAATTTAGTTTACTTATTTACATATTTCTTATCATTTATATGTATTCATGTTCATGTGATAATATACTTGATCAATGATTTATATATAAGTCATTAAATAAATATAATTATTATGCATATCTAGTATATTACTTTTTTCATGTGCATGATTATCTTTACATCACAATTATTTTTCTCTTCCTACTCCTATTATGGGGCATTTTCAAATTTTAGTTAAAACTATTAAAATATTATTCTAAAAAATTTTAAATAAACCACAATCTTCATATAAAAGGAATATAACTTAGACAAAGCTTACAAATTCAAAATTTTTTTATGTGTCTCACACTCAATGCTGATGATTATAACCAACAATCATTATTGCTTTATCACTATTGATAGATTATCACTATTTCACCATTATTGTATATTAAAACTTTATATGAATATTTTTTGTCCTTGTAATATTAAAACTCTTTGACTTATTTAATATTTATATAATTTATATGATTATTTTATTATTTTAAAAACTTTAAATTAGATAATTATAAATTTATAATATTTTATCAAATACGTGGTGTCATATATTTTAAAATAGTTGTATTCCATGTCTGTATCAGTATCTATATCTGCGCCCAACCTATCGCCGACTATGGTCTCCTATTCGCGTCAATTCTCTCAATAACCATCACTTGATGATGGTCTCCTAATCAATGGCATACAATTACAGTTGCCCAACTGCCATCATTAAATTAAAATCACTCGACTACTGTCCCTCGAAAATCATCACCTGACTAATATCATCCGACCTCCAACAACTAACTATGATTACCTGACCTTTGAAATTTGATTATGGTCGTCCATCTTCCATCACCCTAAACTTTATTAAAAGTCATTGCTAATAATGTCAACATATGATATCGTTTATATGGTCAATCTATGCCACAAACTTATAGCATCACCTATAAGGTTGATATATGCCATTAACATAAGGTTGATGCTAGCCAACTTTATTCTTTACCATTGCTCACAATGTTAACACATATCATCACAAATAATACAAATGTATTCTAGCAACACTAAAAATTAATTATGTGCATTAGCATTACGATTAAACTATACTTCATATTATATGATCTCTACATTAGCATTACGATCACACTAGATATTTTTTATACGTGATATCCTCTCCTCCAAAGAGGACATTGAATAGACAATAATAAAATTTCTTGAAAATAGTATCAACATATGAATTTTATTCTCTATACTTTAAGCCTATTCTCTAATTACAAAAAGACTATAATTCATAATAGTCAATATATATTAGTTAAATTATTTTAGTTGGAGTAAACCAAGTAATTTTTTTCCTTTTTGAGTTTTCATACTTTTATATCCTTTATCATTCTTCTCTTAATTGTCAATTTGTTGGATCTTTTTATACCGTTGAGATACTAAATATCATCTATTTATTGTTGTGAATATTTGGCATGCAATAGAGCTTATACTATATGCATTTCCTCACTTTTTGGGCTATCTTTCTTTTCTTTTATATGTTGCTTTATTTAATATTACAATGAAAAAATAATGAAAATGAAAAGATGATGACATCATTAGCATAATGTAACTCATCAAAAGTGCATCACAAATTCTTTAAAAAAACATTGTTTAAAAAAAATTGAGTGTTTAAGCAACAAAGTACAAACAACAATAATAAAAAAAATGTCAATCCACTCTCTCGATCATAAAGAAATATAAATCCTTTAATGCTACTAAGTTAATAATCATTGTAAACATAAAAAAGTTAAGAACTTTTAGAATAGCAAACCAATAGATAACTTCCTCAAGCGATATTAGGAACAATTAAGTAAATCTCTTTCAATGGTCAAAATAAAGTAGGCCTCTGGTTAAGCCACGTAGTATTGGTAACCCATAAAGAAAAGAAAACCACCCATTAAAATGGGTAACACATTACTTTGAGGTCGCTTCCTAAAATCCTAGCATTTCTTTTATGGCATTTCAAAAAATCCCAAATCCTCTTCATGCATGAAAAATCTATATTATATATCAATATATATATATATATATATATATATATATATATATATATATATATATATATATATATATATATATATATATATATATATATATATGTCGAAAATTATATTTTTTTTAACTTGATCTGTCACCCTGTGGTGGCGGTCAAGAAGTTGTGATTTGACTTTTTTAAAATAAAAAAAATTATAGGCCCAGATGCAATTTCTTAAATAATAGATTCTTCACATCTCCAACACCATTTTTTCAAAGAATTATAGTTGTCCCAATTAAACCCAATTAATTGCATCCAATTCTAAAATTTGAGGGGAGTTTTCCATTTTTTTTACTCCAAGAATGATCAAAGAGTAGTTGCGATTAGACTCTCACTGTAACCTGAAAGAAATCGAGCGTGCTTAAAGCGTTAGGCTAATATTCGATATGCATTCGGGAGATGGACATGAGTGGTAAAGTTTCCTAAGCAAAAAATTTGGGGAAGCATGTTAGGAAAGAAATGAGATAAAACGCTGTTTGTAATTAGGTTAAGGCCATGAACTCACATCAATGTGACTAACTCGGGTCACTTTCTAGGGCGCTAGGGGATCCAGTCATTATGTGGATGTCCTCTTTGATCTCTTCTCGAGATAGGTGAATTGAGATCTTAAGCCACCCTCAAAGTTTTCGACGATGGGTTCTTCTTCTTTGACGTTCCTCTTTAATGCAGTGGCGAGGAGAAGCATCGAAAGGTGGTGTTTTGCGACGGCACCTTTTGGTTCTCCTGCACGGTTGAGTCACATTCAAAGGCAAAATTTGAAGAAGGAATCGAACGATATCGGTGGAGAGGTAGCGCAAAGGTGCTAGGGCTTCATGTTCATGATTCGGACTAACCGTGAAAGTAAGAACGGTGGTTGACACGGATATTCGTCGCGGACTCTTAGAACTGCCATCATTGATGCTCACATGATTGCCATTAGTCGGATCGGCTCAGGAAAGATAAGAAAGGCACCAATTAGGTTAGATCTTTGGCAACGTGATAATCTCACCATTACGATTAACGCCAGTAAATGGAGGACTTGGTGCCTCCCACGCCTTTGAGAGCCGAAAATCAAAGTTATGGAGACTAGACTGAATGAAACTCGGGCCGCTGATAGAGGCACATAGAAAACAAGGTGGGAGGGCTCGCGCATGGGAACCCAGAGAATACCATCGATGGAAGCAACAGTAGTGGAAATGGCGATCAGATGGAAGAAATATAAGTTTAAAGTAAAGGGACAATGCGTGGAGAAGTTTGATGGAGCAAATAGGGAAGAGGCGAGAAGAGAAGCTCTTGGTATTTTGGGGTTGATGACATTGACGATTGAACGGAGGCATATTCAGAATTTTATATGTAAGAAGGGAGAAAATATTACATGCGGCACATGTCCATTATTAAAAAATCCTATTTTTTCTCACATTTTTTCAATTAACAGTGCTGAAACTTGACGGCGCATTGACGACGCCGTTAACGCTACCCCAAGCCCGACTTGGCCCATCCCGTTCAAACAGCGGAAGAAGAAAATATCATGCACGTCATTCCACAATCTTCGTCATAGAATAGTTTAGGACTTTCTTTTTGCGCAAAAAAATTTCTTAGCTCAGCTCCCGCTCTCGCCCGGCGCACGTCCGACCTTCCCTCAGAGATTTAGCAAATCTTGGGCATTAAAAATTGAGATATTATTAGCAACTTCACGAGGTATTTCTTCTTGCATTCTTGAACTTTAATGAATTTAGGGTTTTCTCTATTTTTCTCAGTGTCAAGTAGGAGAATATTTTCTACATTTGAGTTCTTTAATTGAACGGAGACTATTTTGCTAGCATTTGGAGATATTTTGCATGTGTACTCTCTATACTGTCATGATGGTACATGCCGTTATTTTCAAATTTTTGAACTTTTGGGCTTGTCATATGTTCAGTATATCACGTTGTAAGATGTTTGGTGCTATTTCATGAAGGATTTGATAAATTTTGGGGCCTCTTTGGATATAATATGTTCAGTCGATGACATTATAATTTGTTTGTAGGTTGATTAATGGATGTTTGATTCAGTTTTACATGCGTACTCTCTGTACTATCAGGAGAGTATAACCCTTTTTGTCATTTTTTTAAAAGACTTCTGGCCTTGTTTGGATATAATTTGTTCAAGACATGGTTTTTAGAAGCGCTTGAATGCGATTTTTTTTTATGGTTTTTTTTTGTATATGTACGACTCTCTGAGAGTACACCCCATTTTGTCAATTTCTTTTAGATTTTAAACCCTATTTGTAGAGAATATGTTCATTACATTCTATTAGAAACAATTTGGAGGCTTTTTGGTTTATTTTTAGAGGAGTTTTGCATTTGTACTCTTTGTACTCTCATGAGTATCATTTTTTTCCAATTGGTTTGGCCCATTTGGAGGGAATATATTTATTACATTCCATTGGAAACAATTTGAGAGGTTGTTTGGTTAGTTTTTAGGGTAGTTTTATCTACTCATGACTCATGAGACACATAGCATTTTATCATTTTTTTCTTTTCTTATGCCTATTTGAGGAAATATGTTCATTACATTATATTAGCAATTTGGGCTATTTGTAGAGATTTGTACATAGCATTTTCTCATCTATTTTCAATTTTTTTGGTATGTTTGGATATAATATGTTCATTACATTCCATTTGAAGCAATTTTGAGGCTGTTTGGTTAGTTTTTAGGTGAGATTTACATTTGTACTCTCTGTACTCTCATGAGAGTACAAAGCATTTTTTTCATTTATTTCTAGTTTTTTGGCCTATTAAGAGAAAATATGTTCAGTATATTCCATTTGAAGCAATTTCTAGTTGCTGGTTAGTTTGGGGAAGATGTTTTAGACTCTCAGACTCATGAGAGTATAGAGCATTTTTCTCATTTTTTTTCTAGTTTCTTTGGCATGTTTGGATATAATATGTTCATCACATTCCATTTGAAGCAATTTCTAGACTGTTTGTTTAGATTTTAGGAGAGATTTGCATCTGTACTCTCATGAGAGTACATAGTATTTTTTTTTTCATTTTTCCGCTTTGGTTGTAGAGAAAATATGTTCATTACATTCCATTTGAAGCAATTGTGTTAGTTATTTTTGGGGAGATTTGCACAGATTCTATACCTTATGAGAGTATAGAGCATTTTTCTCTTTTTTTCTAGTTTATTAGGCCTGTTAAGAGAAAATATGTTCATTACATTCCATTTGAAGTAATTTCTAGACTATTTGGTTGATTTTTAGGAGAGATTTGCATCTATACTCTCTGTACTCTCATGAGAGTACATTTTTTTTTTATCATTTTTTTTCACTTGGTTTGGCCTATTTGGAGGGAATATATTCATTACATTACATTGGAATTAATTTGGGAGGCTTATAGGTTAGTTTTTTAGGAGAGTTTTGCATCTGTACTATATATTCATGAGAGTACAGAGCATTTTTCTCATTTTTTTCTAGTTTTGTTGGCCTATTAGGAGAAAATATGTTCATTACATTCCATTTGAAGTAATTTCTAGGCTGTTTGATTGGTTTTTAGGGGAAATTTGCATCTGTACTCTCTGTAGTCTCATGAGAGTTTAGATTTTTTTAATCATTTTTTCCACTTGGTTTGGCTTGTTTAGAAGAAATATGTTCATTACATTCCATTGAAAGCAATTTAGGAGATTGTTTGGTTGGTTTTTAGGGCAGTTTTGTATCTGTACTCTCTATACTCTACAAAACATTTTTTTTTCATTTTTTTTCTAGTTTTTTTGGGATGTTAGTAGAAAGTATGTTCATTACATTCCATTTGAAGCAATTTCTAGGCTGTTTGGTTGATTTTTAGAGCAATTTTGCATATGTACTCTCTGTACTCTCATGAGAGCACATAGCATTTTTCTCATTTTTTCCACTTGGTTTGTCCTATTTGGAGGGAATATGTTCATTACATTCCATTTGAAATAATTTGGAGGCTGATTGGTTACTTTTTATGGGAGATTTGCATCTGTACTCTCTGTACTCTCATGAGAGTACATATTATTTTTATCATTTTTTCCACTTGGTTTGGCATGTTTGGAGGGAATATGTTCATTACATTCCATTGGAAGCAATTTGGAGGTTGTTTGGTTGGTTTCTAGGGGAGATTTGAATCATTATACTCTTTATCATTTTTTCATAAAGAGAAAATATGTTCATTACATTCTATTATAAGCAATTTGCAGGCGGTTTGGTTGGTTCTAGGGAAGATTTGCATTTGTACTCTCTATACTCTCATGAGAGTACAGAGCATTTTTATTATTTTTTCTAGTTTATTTGGCCTATTTAGATATAATATGTTCATTACATTCCATTTGAAGCAATTTCTAGGTTGTTTGATTAGTTTTTAGGAGAGATTTTTATTCTCTGTACTCTCATGAGAGTACAAATTTTTTTATCATTTTTTTCCACTTGGTTTGGCCTGTTTGGAGGGAATATGTTCATTACATTTCATTGGAAGTAATTTGGGAGGTTATTTAGTTGGTTTTTTAGGGCAGTTTTATATCTGATGTACTCTCATGAGAGTGCAAAGCATTTTTCTCATTTTTGAGTGGTTTCTTTGGCCTATTTGGTGTAAATATGTTCATTACATTCCGTTATAAGCAATTTGGAGACTATTTGGTGAGTTTTAGTATATTCTCAGACTCTCATGAGAGTGTAGCATTTTTCTTATTGAGAGTTTCTGTTTGAGGAAATATGTTCATTACATTCCATTATAAGCAATTTGAGGTCGCTTTGTTAGTTTTAGGCAGATCAGACGCCTGACTCTCATGAGAGTATTGAGCATTTTTCATTTTGAGCGCTTTGGCTTTGTTTGAGGAAATATGTTCATTACATTCCATTATAAGTAAATTGAGGCTATTTGGTTGGTTTTAGGGAGTTTTGGTCAGTACTCTGACTCTCATGAGCAGTATTTTTTCTCATTTTGAGCGCTTTTGGCTTTGAAAATATATTCACATTCCATTATATAATTTGGAGGTCGTTTGATTAGTTTCTGAGAGTTTGCATCCAGACTGAGAGTGAGCATTTTTCTCATTTTGAGCAGTTTCTTTGGCCTATTTGGAGGAAATATGTTCATTACATTCCATTATAAGTAATTTGGAGGTTATTTGGTTGGTTTCTAAGGGAGTTTTACATCTGTACTCTCTTTACTATCATGAGAGTACAGAGCATTTTTCTCATTTTTTTTCCACTTGGTTTGGCCTGTTTGGAGGGAATATGTTCATTATATTCCATTACGAATAATTTGGGGGCTGATTGATTGGTTTTTATGTGAGTGATTCAGATCTGGACTCATGAGAGTACAAGCATTTTCTCATTTATTCCCACTTTGTTTGGGTTTGGAGGAAATATATTCACTACCTTATATTTGAATTAATTTGGAGGTTGGTTGGTTTTATGGCATGTTACTCTCTAGGACTCCATTGTGGTGATAATGTTCTCATTAATTGACTTTTTATTTTGAAGTGTACAATGTCTAGAAGAAGGATTACTTCGAGATGCAGGCCTACCACCGTTAGAATGATGTTCGATAATATTGCAGCATACTTTACTGATGAAGTCATTCACATTTTAAAGAGGTTTCATTTGCATCAATTTACTAGACTCCACGGAATTCAGCAAGACTCAGTTGCCATCACGTCAATCCTTTCTTGCTGGGATATAGAGAAGCAAGCATTCTTTCTGGGTGGCCAGTGCATTCCTTTCACCCCCGATGAAGTTGTAGTAATTGTAGGGATGCCAAACAGAGGGGAGAAGGTCTTATGGCGAAATCCCCACCCTTCAAATTTGTGGACTATAAGAGTAAACTTGAGAATTCAGATCGCTCGTGCACAATTTGTGCAATTGTACATATATTTTTTGCTTTCAAATCTTTTTTTTTATATATCACAACTATAGGGTGGCATCAAAATAGATTGTCTATGCCAACGACATAGATAAATTTATTAAATACAACTAGGCAGAGTCCATTTGGTTCTACCTAGTTTCATAATTTGATGGTATTACATCAAAGATTGATCAAAAGGCACCTATGAGTGGTTTTATCACTCTTCTTATGGTACATTCTATATCTTCATTATATATTATTTGATGCATTGAAGTTAACATATAAATATTCATTGTAGATCTCAAGTGAGCACAAGCATCATAAAGCCTTCATTTCCATCTCAGAAAGTCAATGTATGTTATGGCCAAAAATAAAGTTTACAGACGATGCTTTCACTAGTTTGGGAGGACACCAGGTAACACATAATAATATCACCTAGTTCATATAAGAATGTATTTATTTATACTATAAGTCATCACATTTTCTTATCGGTTTAACAAAGGTCTACCTTTTATTCGAGGACATATTAGAAGAGGAGACATGGCTCCTTGAATCATTATCCCCTGGCCAACATACAATCATTGTTGAGCCCGATAGTAGTCCCATTCTAAGTCCACTGAGTGCAGCCTCTATTGAATCTCCATATGTCTCTCCTCAATATTCTCCTCCTTCCAGGTATCCTCAAGCCCCATGTTGGCTTTGCAGTGGAGAGGATATTTACAAATTTTAGGGCCTTAGAAGATATTTTATCATCCTTTTAAGAAACAATGAGAGAGATAATGGATGGCATTGATTTGAGGGTAACTCTATTGAGGATTGTCAAAGTGGGCCTAGATCCCTAGCATGGGGAAGCTCCTGGAGGCACCACAGGGGAATCTCTGAGGCAGTGGCAAAGACTATGGAGGCTACCACAGTGAGCTTCTGGAGAGACTACCAGGGGAGTCTCCTATGGAGGCAACCAAAGAGCTACCCTGGAGACTTCCGGGAAGCTGTGGAGGCTACCACAGGGGAGGATCCTGTGGTGGCTACCATAGGGACTTCCCCTGTGGAGACTTCCACTCGGGAAGCCCCTGTAGAGGCCACCATAGGGGAAGCTCTTGTGGAGGGTTCCACCACACCTAAGATGTCTCTTTACTCGCAAAGATTGAGCATGGTGTGAAGGCTCGAGATGAGGAAGAGAAAGCTATATCTTCCCACCACACACACTTACGGAAGTCACTGAATAAATCCTCCGTAGCCTCCACTGTGATGAGCAAGAAGAGGTATTATGTTACTTTCTTTTAATTTGACATAATAGTAATCGATTTCACTAAATTTTATAGGTGTGCTAAGATGCCAATAACTTTAGCTAACCATAGACTATCATCGTGTTGAAGAGCATCAGTCAAAGGTTTGCATCATCTCAGCAGATTGATCCTTAATTCATAGTTAATCTAACTTTTCATCATTAACTTTTGTCGTCACTAATTTCCTTGCAGCCAGCTGAGGCACATCATGTTGTTGACTTCTCATCCAAAGATGTCCTACCTAAGCCGATGTTGCAGCTTATTGACATGTCGTGCTCCCGATTCAAGGACAAGTAAGTCATTCTTCATTCAACTTCTTCATACATAGAATAACCAATTCATTTAATTAAGCTCGCTTTGAATTATTTCTCACATGAAGTGATACAAGATTCACAAATAGAATATCATTATTATGTGGCGATCGATGAGTTACTGACAGATCAATATCTGTCCGATGCACACCTCGATGCCTTCACCTTTTTTATAAGTACTCATGCCGGTCATGTCCCTATTTATATGTTTCATGCTTGCATTGGGTCCCCAAGAAATGCAGGGTAGTACAATTCAATCCTTGTTTATATAGATAGAAGCTAGAATTTATAAATTTTCTTTCCCTTCTTTATGAAATATGGCCTACATAAAAAAAAAGCAAAATGTTCATCCAAAGATGTCACTACAGATAAGGTATCAGCTACTCACTTTCAATTATAAATAATTAGCACTATACACCCTAGATGGGCATATTAAGCTAGGGTTTGGTATTTTATGATTCATTGCCAAACCCAACCCATAAGTTATTCTTCCGATTGTAAAACTATTTTCAATTAGGTTTCCTTAAATTTTTTTTTGCCAACTTATTGACTATACTTCTTGTAATTCAAATAAAATTACTTGTTGAAGATGTTGGAAAGTCTTTTATGAGCGATCTCACAACATGGCCAATCGAAATGGTAGTCGGCCCAACAAAAAATGTCGACTGGATGTTTGTTCAAGTATATGTAGGCAAGAATCAACTGACTGGGTTGACAACCAGGATTGGCCCATGAGGATGAATTACTTTAGTTCGACATTTTATCTTCTATTTATGAATGAAAAACTAAGCTAAGAACTTATTGAAGTTTGTTATTTGGGAAATCACTATTTTATAAGTTATTATATATTGCAACAATTTGGATGATTATTTAACAGATGTTTCCTTTTTTTTCATTTCTTTAGATAGTTGATAGAATAGTCAAAGTGACCATTTAAAGCAATTTGTTGGCTGCTGGGTTGCCTATTTAAGCTCTCTTCAATCTGTACTCTCTGTACTTTCCTGAAAGTACAAAATTTTTTCAGATTTTTTCCAATCTTTATTGTATGTTGATTAGAAAGAAAATGTTTGGTACATTCCATGACAGGTTGCCAGGAGTCTGAATATTAGCCTTCTTAACCTGTTTTGCATATGTACTCTCTATACTCTCCTGAGTGTAGAGAGTATTTCTTCTATTTTTTCAATTTTCTTGGGTAGTTTGGATAAAATATGTTTAGTAGAAACCATGTGCAATTTATCATATGGGTCGCTTTATTAGTACATGTCCTCCAGCTATTTTGGGTTGTTTGGATAGAATTATTTTATTATATTCCATTGGGTGTAGTTTGAGGTCGACTATTAGCATATTTGAGGTGTCTTACAGCTGCACTCTTTGTACTATCCTCAGAGTATTGATTATTTTCTTAAATGTTTCCACTTTTTCTTTACAGGTTGGAGAGGAAATGTTTATTATAACCTTAAAGCAGTTTGGAGACTTCTGGGTTGCTTTTTATGAGCTTTTTTGGCCTGTCTTTCATTAATATGTTAAGTAGATTCCATTACAGCTTGTGTGGATCCTTTATAGTAACCTTTTTGAGCATTTTTGCAGGTGTACCCTCTATACTCTCTATTTCCTCTCAGACTCTCTATTCTCCAGACTCACTCTATACTCTCTGTTATCTATACTCTATATTCTCAGACTCTCAGTACATCAGTACAAATTATTATATACATGTTCTCCATTTTGGGTTGTTTGGGTAGAATTATTTTATTATATTCCATTCGTGTAGTTTGAGGTCAATTATTATATTTGATTTTTTGCAAATCTTTAAATGTCGTAGTGTGATTATTTTCTTAATTTTTTCACTTTTCTTTTGATTCTGAAGAAATATTTACTCTAACCTGCAATTTGAGGCTCTAGGTTGCTTTTATGAGCTTTTAGTTGACAACATGTTAAGTAGATTCCATTGCCTTGTGCGATCCTTAATAGTAACCTTTTGAGAAGTATTGACTGATCTATACTCTATGATTTGAACACTCTATACTCTCTATACTCTATGCACTCCATTGAAGATCAAATATATATTAATAGTCTTTACATTTTCATTCTACATAATCATAACATATGTAAGATACATGTCATTAATTTCTTAAATAGTTTCTTAATTGGATTAATTAATTTTCACATTCAAATTATGTCATTTTAAATTCAGAATTACCTAATATGATGACTAATTTTAAACTATATTTTGATTCACAAATCTTAATAAATACTTTCTACTACATTGTAAAGATATCTAAACATCTTTGCTCGATCATGTTAATAATCATATAAATTTTGATCATTTACTGATCACACATGCCTATAGACCTTACAACTACATATGTTGAAATCATCAACTTATACTTGATTGGCCCAATTCTTATCGGCCTTCTAACCTATCTTGACACGTCATTGAAAAGATCAAATAAAAAATTGAAGATAAGATTTACATTAAGATGAAAAATTTTGTTAAATAATTTAATAACCGAAAATATAAAAGTAATTAAATTAATATTATTTACAAAATTATAAATAATTAGTTAAATAATATCATCAGTTTTATAAGAGAAAATATAAGTGGGTTAGACTATTAAACTTAGGTATTTTATATTAATTGATTAATTAGTTATTTTAAAATAATGAATTAAATTGAATTTTTTGGGAGAGTGGTTGAATGCATCAAAAATAAGTTTTTTTGGGAGATTGAGAAATGATTTAATTTTTATATAAACAATGTCGATTATAGCTGTAAGACTGATAACATAGAGTTCTCAAATGTTAGTTTGAGAAATTGCTTAAAGATGAGCATATGAAAGAACATCTAGTAGACCACCAAACTAAGAAACATCATAGCTATAATACTGGCAATTTTTTTTCAATTTCTATTAATCTTATTAATAAGAGCAGACAAGCTTATCAAATTTTGTAATGCCTGCAATAAAAATCATTTCATAAATTGTGGAGTACTTAAATAGAGTAAAATATAATTCAATATTAAAGCTAATGATGTAGTAGAATGAACCTCTGATAGCTATGTAAGGCCATATAGAAAAGACTCTTACAAAGAAGCATTTCGATACAAGCACATTTAGTATAACATCATACATCACAGACTAGCTGAAATTTATAAACTATCAGTACAAATTTAGTAATCGAAAATTGGACCGTTAGTGAATACCTATTTATTTTATGTTTTAGGCGAACCCCATGTAGGAGAATTTATTGCCACAATAAAAGAATTACAAGGGCCTTAAAAGTGGATAAACTCAAGCACTACTGCTTAAAGAGCTACAGACACCTTAGAGAGTAAATCCCCTAGCTAAGTACAGTTAATACATATGAAAAAGGAAAAGAAAGCAAAATGTACAAATAGAACAAAGGAGCAAGCCATTGGCCAACCATCAGCAGAAACTCTTGAGGATAAGAGAAGTCTCTGTCTCCAGGAGAGAAGAAACCTGCAAAACATAACCAGAATCTGCAAACATATGGAAGGAAGAGTTAGCATCGTTAAAGTGATACAAGCTAGGTTGAAAGTGTAATAACGAGATATAGAGAAATATGTGTAGAAAGGCTCAAGCTCAGTCATACCACTTTGGGGCAGCCACAAACATGAGCATCCAAACTTCAAATGAAGGGTTACATCAGGTGTGCTACCACCAGTCAAGGAATGGGTGAAATCATCCCAGCCATCATAGCCTACAAACCTAGGGGAAAACATTAGCCAATGGATGAAAATCGTGTGATCTTAAATACCTGCATACCAAAGCTCAGGCACAAACACTATGGAAGATAAGTTACCACAAATCCGACTGATAAAGGGTTGACAACACTCCTTCTTAAGTTAATAAACAAGATACAATGCCAACATAATAGCAGAAATCATAGCCAATAACACTCTAAACCAGAAAATAGCACCAATCAGAGTTACCTGCTTACCAAGGCACAACCACATACACATGGGAGAGAAGGTAACACAAACCCCAAATAGTGCCAACATAATATCAAAATGCACAATCCACAATAACCCAACACAGAGGTAACCCCATAGTGAGGAAATCCCAAAAAGGGCCAGCAATGTAGATGGTATCTTCCACCATATTAATAACATGATACAACAATATATGTGCAGTTTCAAAAGAACTAAGAATCGATTGAAATAAAGGATAATTCCATACAACAAAGGCACAATTAATTAGGTTAACCACATGTCAGTGAACATATCAAAGGTATAAGTAGTATCCGGCCACATTAGGTAGTCTGCCAAACAGTAGAACTTGAGAAAAACCATTCAGTGAATAGCCAAAAAAAAAACCAAAAAATTAGACCCCGTAATGGGCAATGAGGGCAGAATCATTACATAATTGAGCTGTAGGAAGAGTCATGATACTAACAAGTAGTGAAGGGCTGGCCAGTGTACTTAGTATCGACTGTGAGAAAGTCATCATGCACCTCATGCCTTCCTAATTGAATCCTTTAGATGAGACTGCAGTGTGTGTAGTCGAAGAACACATAACTAAATGATATTATGCATTAAAATATTTCCCTATAATAATATCCATCATTAGCTTAGTGTACCCTTCGGATGACTGACTGATTGTTGAGCTTGAGTTAAATTCCTACAGTAGAATATCATATTAGTTGATGATATTTTACAGCATCACTGTGTGATTTTCCATGCGTACCTCTAAAAATACTCTGGTATAACAAAGAAAGGTGTTGCAATGGGTGATGCAACATGTTCTCCACCACTCTCAGACTGCAGTTCGGTTTCTATAATACAGAAATAGGATGGTTTCAAGTTTAAAATCAATATCTAAAATACTTAAAATTAAGAGCCAAATAGGAAATTACTCTTGGTTTTCTTGGTTCTTTCCCAGTATTCCTTAAGCCTTGCATTGGAAATACCCTTTGGACACTGCTTAATTGGATCTTTTAAATTGCCATTTTTTTGTCTGCTGTGGTTGACTTCCTCTTCTTAGCTATTCTCTCTGCTGGAGGAGAATTCCCGCATAATATAGAGTCGACATCATCAGATAGTTTTTTTAAGGATCCAAGTATGTACTCCTCAGCTATCTTATTACCCTATGCCCTGGTGCTTATTTGATAAGCATACCTACTGACGTGGTTCTGAAATATAATGCCAATTGCATTTCCATCTGTGTCTTGCACATCTTTTAAGTTCTTGTATATACTATCAATGTAGATATCTCTCTTTCCTCTAGTAGACCATTGCATGAGCAGATACTTATCCGGAATGCACACAACATCTTCCTGACTAAGAACTCGAATATAGTGGGCACAAAGTAATCCCATCATTTTAAATTTTTTACATGTACATGTTACATCTAGGGTTGTCTTGCCGAAATGGACAGTCCATGTTTTGGAAGCATATTTATTCTCTAAGTTTCTCACCAAATACTCCAAAGGATTATCATTTGACACATTTGGTGATAATCCACCAACTCCATGCAAAAATTCTTCCTTAGACATTGTATAAAGCTTTCTTCTATAAAACATATCAGCTTATTTTAGAATTGGACTGATCATAACAATAGGAATAATTGCTGACTGGCTACACTTGAAGTCTTCGCCATGTTCATTCCGGTGCCATGTGTCCATAACCTTCTCCAATCCCAAGAAATAATCTGTGATTGAACTTGTTGGTTTAGAGATTCTATGACATACATTATTTGTGAAGTCACTACGTTGCGTTGACAATATTCCTATGCAGAATGAGTCTTTGCAGAATGTAATGGATCACTTGGATCTAATTTTATAAAGCTCAGACAGTCAAGCATGATCATGCAAATTGCCTTCATTTAGTATGGCAAACCAAGCTTCCTCAAACCCTTCCTGTGAGTCACACTTGCTCATGCATGTATAGAATAACCCTTGTATTGCCTTGTTACTATTAAAGCAATGAACCTTGGAAGAAGCTTTCTTCAAAATAAGCAATTTGGAGACTATTTGGTGAGTTTTTAGGACAATTTTATATCTATACTCTCTGTACTCTCATGAGAGTACAGAGCATTTTTCTTATTTTTTAGCTGCTTTGGAGGAAATATGTTCATTACATTCATTATAAGCAATTTGGAGGTCGCTTGGTTAGTTTTAGGTTTGATCTCAGACTCTGAGAGTACTCTCATGAGAGATAGCATTTTTCACATTGAGCGCTTTGGCTGCTTTGGAGGAAATATGTTCATTACATTCCATTATAAGTAAATTAGAGGCTATTTGGTTGGTTTTTAGGGGAGTTTTAGTCAGACTCCAGACTCTCATGAGAGTGAGCATTTTTCTCATTTTTGAGCGCTTTTTTGGCTGTTTTAAATATATATTCATTACATTCCAAGCAATTTGGAGGTCGCTTTGATTAGTTTAGAGAGTTTTGATCTCTGCATCTCGAGTGGCATTTTTCTCATTTTGAGCGCTTTGGCCTATTTGGAGGAAATATGTTACATCTGCATTCTCTTACTAAGAGTCTGAGCATTTTTTCTCATTTTTTTCCACTTGGTTTGGCCTGTTTGGAGGGAATATGTTCATTACATTCCATTACGAATAATTTGGGGGCTGATTGGTTGGTTTTTATGTGAGTTTTGCATCTGTACTCTCTGTACTCTCATGAGAGTACAAAGCATTTTCTCATTTATTCCCACTTTGTTTGGGCTGTTTGGAGGAAATATATTCACTACCTTATATTTGAATTAATTTGGAGGCTGATTGGTTGGTTTTAGAGGCAGTTTGGCATGTTTACTCTCTAGGACTCCATTGTGCTGATAATGTTCTCATTAATTGACTTTTTATTTTGAAGTGTACAATGTCTGGAAAAAGGATTACTTTGAGATGAAGACCTACCACTGTTAGAATGATGTTCAATAATATTGTAGCATACTTTACTGATGAAGTCATTCACATTTTAAAGAGGCTTCATTTGCATCAATTTACTAAACTCCATGGAATTCAGCAAGACTCAGTTGCCATCACGTCAATCCTTTCTTGCTGGGATATAGAGAAGCAAGCATTCTTTCTGGGTGGCCAATGCATTCCATTCACCCCGATGAAGTTACAGTAATTATAGGGATGCCAAACAGAGGGGAGAAGGTCTTATGGCAGAAATCCCCACTGTTACAGTTCAGCTCTGTGGACTATAAGAGTAAACTTGAGAATTCAGATCGCTCGTTGCCTGCGGCACAATTTGTGCAGTTGTACACATGTTTTCTGCTTTCAAATCTTTTTTTATATACCACAACTATAGGGTGACATCAAAATTGATTGCCTATACCGATGACATAGATAAATTTACTGAATACAACTTGGCAGAGGCCATTTGGTTCTACCTAGTTTCACAATTTGATGGTATTACATCAAAGATTTAGACACAAAAGGCACCCGGGTACATGAGTGGCTTTATCACTCTTCTTATGGTACATTTTATATCTTCAGTTATATATTATTTGATGCATTGAAGTTAACACATATAAATATTCATTGTAGATCTGGGCGGCTGAGCACATAAGCATCATAAAGCCTTCATTTCCATCTGCAAAGTCACGTATGTTGCGATGGCCAAAAATAAAGTTTACAGACGATGCTTTCACTAGTTTGGGAGGACACCAAGTAACACATAATAATATCACTTAGTTCATATAAGAAAGTATTTATTTATATTGTAAGTCATCACATTTTCTTATCAGTTTAACACAGGTCTACCTTTCATTCGAGGACATATTAGAAGAGGAGACGTGGCTTCTTGAATCATTATCCCCTGGCCAACATACAATTCTTGTTGAGCCCGATAGCAGTCCCATTCTAAGTCCACGACCTCTATTGAATCTCCATATCTCTCCTCAATTCTCCCTGTATCTAGCATGTCCTCGCCACCACTCATGAAGGCTTATATGGAGAGGATATTTACAAATTTTAGGGCCTTAGAAGATATTTTATCATCCTTTTAAGAAATAATGAGAGAGATAATGGATGGCATTGATTTGAGGGTAACTGCTATTGAGTGATTGCGGGCAGTGGCCCCAGATCCCAAGCATGGGGAAGCTCTGGGAGGCACCATGTGGGAATCTCAAGGAGGCAGCCATGAGCTGAGCACACAGGAGTCAGGGAGTCTCGTGGAGGCAACTGCAGCTACTGTGGAGACTTCCATGGGAAGCCCCCATGGGAGAGGCTACCAGGTGATCGGCTACCATGGGACTTCCTAGACTTCCACTCGGGAAGCCCCTGTAGAGGCCACCATAGGGGAAGCTCTTGTGGAGGGTTCCACTGCACACGAAGATGCTGTGAATCCTTTACTCGGCAGCATTGAGCATGGTGTGAAGGCTCGACAGATGAGGAAGAGGAAAGCTATATCTTCCCACTTCACACACACTTACAGGAAGTCACGGTGCTGAATAAATCCTCTGGTAGCCTCCACTCAGGATGAGCAGCCGATAGAAGAGGTATTATGTTACTTTCTTTTTAATTTGACATAATAGTAACTGATTTCACTAAATTTTTTATAGGTGTGCGAAGATGCGCCAATAACTTTAGCTGAACCATAGACTACTATCGTCGTGATTGAAGAGCATCAGTCAAAGGTTTGCATCATCTCAGCAGATTGATCCTTAATTCATAGTTAATCTAACTTTTCATCATTAACTTTTGTCGTCACTAATTTCCTTGCAGCCAGCTGAGGCACATCATGTTGTTGACTTCTCATCCAAAGATGTCCTACCTAAGCCGATGTTGCAGCTTATTGACATGTCGTGCTCTCGATTCAAGGACAAGTAAGTCATTCTTCATTCAACTCCTTCATACATAGAATAACCAATTCATTTAATTAAGCTCGCTTTGAATTATTTCTCACATGCAGGGGTGATACAGTATTCACAGTTGAGAATATCATTATTATCGTGATCGATGAGTTACCACGTGATCAATCTCCCGATGCACACCTCGATGCCTTCACCTTTTTTCTGGCCGAGAAGTACTCATTATGCCCGGGGCTGTATGTCCCCTATTTATATGTTTCATGCTTGCATTGGGTAAGTTACCCCACAGAAATGCAGAGTAGTACAATTCAATCCTTGTTTATATAGATAGAAGCTAGAATTTATAAATTTTCTCTTCCCTTCTTTATGCGAAATATGGCCTACATAAAGAAAGCAAAATGTTCATCCAGCATGTCACTACAGATAGTGTATCAAGGGCTGAGCTACTCACTTTCAATTATAAATAATTAGCACTATACACTCCTAGATGGGCATATTAAGCTAGGGGCTTGGTATTTTTATGATTCATTGCCAAACCCAACCCATAAGGCTATTCTTCCTGAGATTGTAAAAACTATTTTCAATTAGGTTTCCTTAAATTTTTTTTTGCCAACTTATTGACTATACTTCTTGTAATTCAAATCAAATTACTTGTTGAAGATGTTGGTCTTTGAGCATCTCACAAAGGCCAATCGAAATGGTAGGGTCACAACAAAAAAATGTCGATCATGGATGTTTGTCAAGTATATGTAAAGAATCGAAACCCCTGGATTGACAACTGGATTGGCCCATGAGGATGAATTACATTAGGGCTGAGTTCGATTACGCTATCTTCTATTTGTGAATGAAAAAACTAAGCTAAGAACTGTACAGTTGAAGTTTGTTATTTGGGAAATCACTTATTTTATAAGTTATTATATATTGTGCAACAATTTGGTTGATGATGGGTTATTTAACTGAGATGTTTCCTTTTTTTTTCATTTCTTTAGGACAGTTTGGATAGAATATTTCAGTGACCATTTAAAGCAATTTGTTGGTCAGTTGCTTATTTAAGCTCTCTTCAATCTGTACTCTCTGTACTTTCCTGAAAGTACAAAATTTTTTCAGATTTTTTCCAATCTTTATTGTATGTTGATTAGAAAGAAAATATTTGGTACATTCCATGACAGGTTGTCAGGAGTCTGAATATTAGCCTTCTTAACCTGTTTTGCATATGTACTCTATACTCTCATGTAGAGTATTTCTCTATTTTTCAATTTTCTTGGGTAGTTTGGATAAAATATGTTTAGTAGAAACCATGTGCAACAATTTGGTTGATACTGGGCTGCTTTAGTACATGTCCTCCAGCTATTTTGGGTTGTTTGGATAGAATTATTTTATTATATTCCATTGCAGGTAGTTTGGAGGCTGACTGACTATTAGCATATTTGAGGTGTCTTACAGCTGCACTCTTTGTACTATCCTCAGAGTATTGATTATTTTCTTAAATGTTTCCACTTTTTCTTTACAGGTTGGAGAGGAAATGTTTATTATAACCTTAAAGCAGTTTGGAGACTGCTGGGTTGCTTTTATGAGCTTTTTGGCTTCATTAATATGTTAGATTCCATTACGACTTGTGTGGATCCTTTATAGTAACCTTTTTGAGCATTTTGGTGTACCCTCATACTCTCATGCTCTCATACTCTGTACTCTACTCTCGTACTCTATACTCTCACTCTTATCTACTCTATATTCTCTGCACTCTCTGTACTATCCTGATAGTACAAATTATTATATACATGTTCTCCAGCTTTTTTGGGTTGTTTGGGTAGAATTATTTTATTATATTCCATTTCAGGTAGTTTGGAGGCTGACTATTAGCATTTTTGAGGTGTCTTCTTGTGCACTCTTTGTCTTGTCATTAGTCTGATTATTTTCTTAATTTTTTTCACTTTTTCTTTGCAGGTCAGTGAAGAAATATTTACTGTAACCTTAAAGCAATTTGGAGGCTCTAGGTTGCTTTTTATGAGCTTTTTTAGTCTGTCTGTCATTAATATGTTAAGTAGATTCCATTACAGCTTGTGCGGATCCTTAATAGTAACCTTTTTTGAGAAGTTTTGCAGGTGTACTCTCTACTCTCTACTCTATGTACTCTTTTTGACTCTCTCTCTATATACTCTGCACTCTGTACTCTCGTACTCTCTGTAATATATTAATAGTCTTTTACTCTATAATTTTTTCATTCTACTCATAATCATAACACATATGTAAGATACATGTCATTAATTTCTTAAATAGTTTCTTAATTGGATTAATTAATTTTCACATTCAAATTATGTCATTTTAAATTCAGAATTACCTAATATGATGACTAATTTTAAACTATATTTTGATTCACAAATCTTAATAAATACTTTCTACTACATTGTAAAGATATCTAAACATCTTTGCTCGATCATGTTAACAATCATATAAAGGCTTGATCATTTACCAGTGATCACACATGCCTATAGACCTTACAATTGCTACGCATATGTTGAGCTGATCAACTTATACTTGATTGGCCCAATTCTTATCGGCCTTCTAACCTATCTTGACACGTCATTGAAAAGATCAAATAAAAAATTGAAGATAAGATTTACATTAAGATGAAAATTTTGTTAAATAATTTAATAGCGAAAATATAAAAGTAATTAAATTAATATTATTTACAAAATTATAAATAATTAGTTAAATAATATCATCAGTTTTATAAGAGAAAATATAAGTGGGTTAGACTATTAAAATTAGGTATTTTATATTAATTGATTAATTAGTTATTTTAAAATAATGAATTAAATTGAATTTTTTGGGAGAGTGGTTGAATGCATCAAAAATAAGTTTTTTGGGAGATTGAGAAATGATTTAATTTTATATAAACCATCGATTATAGCTTAAGGCATAACATAGAGTTCTCAAATGTTAGTTTGAGAAATTGCTTAAAGATGAGCATATGAAAGAACATCTAAGACCACCAAACTAAGAAACATCATAATATATCTTAATTTTTTAATTTCTATTAATCTTATTAATAAAATAGACAACTTATCAAATTTTGTAATGCAATAAAATCATTTCATAAATTGTGGAGTACTTAAATAGAGTAAAATATAATTCAATATTAAAGCTAATGATGTGTAGAATGAACCTCGATAGTATGTAAGGCTATAGAAAAGACTCTTACAAAGAAGCATTTCGATACAAGCACATTTAGTATAACATCATACATCACAGACTAGCTGAAATTTATAAACTATCAGTACAAATTTAGTAATTGGAAATTGGACCGTTAGTGAATACCTATTTATTTTATTTTCTAGGGGAACCCCATATAGGAGAATTTTATTGCCACAATAAAAGAATTACAAGGGCCTTAAAAGTGGATAAACTCAAACTCTCGCTTAAAGAGCTGGACACCAAGAGTAAATCTAGCTAAGTCTGATTATACATATGAAAAAGGAAAAGAAAGCAAAATGTACAAATAGAACAAAGGAGCAAGCCATTGGCCAACCATCAGCAGAAACTCTTGAGGATAAGAGAAGTCTGTCTCGAGAGAAGAACACGCAAAAATAACCGATCTGCAAACATATGGAAGGAAGAGTTAGCATCGTTAAAGTGATACAAGCTAGGTTGAAAGTAAAATAGAATAACGAGAGAGATATAGAGAAATATGTGTAGAAAGGCTCAAGCTCAGTCATACCACTTTGGGGCAGCCACAAACATGAGCATCCAAACTTCAAATGAAGGGTTACATCGGGTGCTACCACCAAGGAATGGGTGAAATCATCCCAGCCATCATAGCCTACAAACCTGGGGGAAAACATTAGCCAATGGATGAAAATCGTGTGATCTTAAATACCTGCATACCAAAGCCTGTGCACAAACACTATGGAAGATAAGTTACCACAAATCCGACTGATAAAGGGTTGACAACACTCCTTCTTAAGTTAATAAACAAGATACAATGCCAACATAGCAATCATAATCATAACACAAAACCGAATAGCACCAATCAGTTACACCAAGGCACAACCACATACACATGGGAGAGAAGGTAACACAAACCCCAAATAGTGCCAACATAATATCATAATGCAAAATCCACAACAACCCGACACAGAGGTAACCCCATAGGGAGAAAATCCCAAAAAGGGCTAGCAATACAGATGGTATCATCCACCATATTAATAACATGATACACCAATATATGCAATTTCAAAAGAACTAAGAATCGATTGAAATAAAGGATAATTCCATACAACAAAGGCACAATTAATTAGGTTAACCACATGTCAGTGAACATATCAAAGGTATAAGTAGTATCCGGCCACATTAGGTAGTCTGCCAAACAGTAGAACTTGAGAAAAACCATTCAGTGAATAGCCAAAAAAAAAAAACCAAAAAATTAGACCCCGTAATGGGCAATGAGGGCAGAATCATTACATAATTGAGCTGTAGGAAGAGTCATGATACTAACAGTAGTGAAGGGCTCAGGGCCTAGTAGTACTTAGTGTATCAGTGTTGACTTTCAGAGAAAGTCATCATGCACCTCTGACACAGTCTTCCTAATTGAATCCTTTAGATGAGACTGCAGTGTGTGTAGTCGAAGAACACATAACTAAATGATATTATGCATTAAAATATTTCCCTGTAATAATATCCATCATTAGCTTAGTGTACCCTTCGGATGACTGACTGATTGTTGAGCTTGAGTTAAATTCCTACAGTAGAATATCATATTAGTTGATGATATTTTACAGCATCACTGTGTGATTTTCCATGCGTACCACTGAAAAATACTCTAGCATAACAAAGAAAGGTGTTGCAATGGGTGATGCAACACGTTCTCCACCACTCTCAGACTGTACTTTAGTTTCTGTAACATAGAAATAGGATGGTTTCAAGTTTAAAATCAATATCTTAAATACTTTAAATTAAGAGCCAAATAGGAAATTACTCTTAGCTTTCTTGGTTCTTTCCTAGTATCCCTTAAGCCTTGCATTGGAAATACCCTTTGGACGCTGCTTAATTGGATCTTTTAAATTGTCATTTCTTTTGTCTGCTGTGGTTGACTTCCTCTTCTTAGCTATTCTCTCTGCTGGAGGAGAATTCCCACATAATATAGAGTCGACATCATCAGATAGTTTTTTTAAGGATCCAAGTATGTACTCCTCAGCTATCTTATTACCCTATGCCCTGGTGCTTATTTGATAAGCATACCTACTGATGTGGTTCTGAAAAATAATGCCAGTTGCATTTCCATCTGTGTCTTGCACATCTTTTAAGTTCTTGTATGTACTATCAATGTAAATATCCCTCTTTGCTCTAGTAGACCATCGCATGAGAAGATATTTATCCGGAATGCACACAACATCTTCCTGACTAAGAACTCAAATATAGTGGGCACAAAGTAATCCCATCATTTCAAATTTTTTACATGTACAAGCTACATCTAGGGTTCTCTTGTCGAAAGGGACAATCCATGTTTTGGAAGCATATTTACTCTCTAATTTCTCACCAAATACTCTATGGGATTATCATTTGACACATTTGATAATCCTCAACTCCATGCAAAAATTCTTCCTCAGACATTGTATAAAGCTTTCTTTAAAACATAGCTTATTTTGATTGACTCATAACAATAGAATAATTCTGCTACACTTGAAGTCTTCATGTTCATTCTGCCATGTGTCCATAACCTTCTCAATCCCAAGAAATAATCTGATTGAACTTGTTGGTTTAGAGATTCTATACATTATTTGTGAAGTCACTACGTTCGTTGACAATATTCCTGCAGATGAGTCTTTTAATGTAATGGACCACTTGGATCTAATTTTATAAAGCTCCATCAAGCATGATCATGCAAATTACCTTCATCTAGCATGGCAAACCAAGCTTCCTCAAACTCTTCCAGAGTCACACTTGCTTATGCATGTATAGAATAACCCTTGTATTGCCTTGTTACTATTAAAGCAATGAACCTTGGAAGAAGCTTTCTTCAAAATATGTCATTGACACAACCTATGATGAGTATGCGACAATACAATTTCAATAGCTCTTGTCATAGCTTGATCTTGATCAGTGAATATTGATATAGGATGTCTGCCATTCTTTAATTGGAGAAATGTTTGGAATAGCCATGTGAATGACTCAATTGTCTCTTCGGATAGAAAGGCTACTCCAAATAACACATTTTGCTAGTGATGATTCACTCCAACTAAAGGGGCACAGACAAGATTATATTTATTGAGTCGATAGCTTGTATCAAAAATCATGACATCCCCAAAACAATCATATTCTATCTTTGACATGCCATTACTCCAAAAAAACCAAGCAATCGACTCATCGACACATCCCATGCAAACATCCCGCTTGCCTTTCCTTGAACAGTTGTATTAATGCATTACTATCACCATTCGCAATCCTCGATCTTCTCTCTTTCTGGATGAAATTGAAAGCATCCCTTTTTGTGAAACCAATATTCTCCACATCGACAACTTCCTCGCTTAGATAGCTGAATGCATCAGTTGCTCTAATTCCAGCCTTTATCATTATCTTCAACACAGCCGTCTTCTTATAGCTAATGCATCGGTATGATTTGAGAAGATGTACGTCAGTAAGCTTTGCCAATGAATGGTTATGACTTTCTATATGTTTCTTTACCATCCAAATCAACAGAAAATCAAATCATTACTGGACAACCACTCCTTGTTTCTATTTTTTAGAATTTTTGGCGGTTAAGGACGCCGATTTCTTCGACCGCTTTTGAACATAAAAAATTCTTTGATTTCAATTTCTTGGAGTTTGGCCAATAACTAGTATGATCCTTCCTAACACTGAACCCATTCTGATGTGCATAGTTACAGTACAATGCATACACCTTCGTTTCATTATGAATAATGGTCCCAAAGAGTTTCCTCATATTTGGGTCATTAGACATCATGACTTCATCATCGCACCGCTCATTTACCCCATTCACCTGCTTAGACAACTCCACAAATATGTAACATGTAAAATAGCTCCAAAAATGAAGATATTCCCTCCAAACAAGCCAAAGAAAGTGGAAAAAATATATGAAAATGCTCTGTACTCTCATGAGTATAGATGCAAAACTCTCCTAAAAACCAACTAATCAGTCTCCAAGTTATTCTAATAGAATGTAATGAACATATTTTCTCCAAATAGGCCAAAGAAATTAAGAAAAAAATTCAAAATTCTTTATACTCTCATGAGAGTACAGAGAGTATAGAGAGTACAAATGCAAAACTCCCCTAAAAACTAACCAATAAGCCTCCAAATTGCTTCCAATAGAATGTAATGAACATATTCTCTCCAAACAGTCAAAGAAAAAAATGAGCAAAATGCTATGTACTCTCATGAGAGTATAGAGAGTACAGAGAGTACAGATATAAATTACACCTAAAAATCAACCAAACATTCTCCAAATTACTTCTAATGGGAATTAATGAACATATTCCCTCCAAACAGGCCAAACAAAGTGAAAGAAATGAGCAAAAATACTCTGTACTCTCATGAGAATGTATTAAACATATTATCACAAAACATGCCAAAGAAACTCCCTAAAACCAACCAATCAGCCTCCAAAATACTTCAAATGGAATGTATTAAACATATTATCTCCAAACAGGCCAAAAAAATTAGAAAAAAAAGTTTAAAATGCTCTTTACTCTCATGAGAGTACAAAGAGTACAGATGAAAAACTCCCCTAAAAACCAACCAATAAGCCTCTCAATTGCTTTCGATGGAATGTACTGAACATATTCTCTCCAAAAAGGCTAAAGAAACAGAGAAAAATGAGCAAAATGCTCGGTACTCTCATGAGAGTATAGAGAGTACATATGCAAAACTCATATAAAAACCAACCAATCAGCCTCCAAATTAATCCTGATGGAATGTAATGAACATATTTCCTCAAAATAGGCCAAAGAAACTGAGAAAAAAGTTCAAAATACTCTGTACTCTCATGAGAGTACAGAGAGTACAGATGCAAAACTCTCCTAAAAATAAACCAATAAGCCTCCAAATGGCATCCAATGGAATGTAATGAACATATTCTCTCCAAACAGGCCAAAGAAACTGGAAGAAAATGAGTAAAATGCTCTGTACTTTCATGAGAGTATGAGTACCAATGCAAAATTGACATAAAAATCAACCAATCAGCCTTCAAATTATTCCTAATGGAATGTAATGAACATATTTCCTCCAAACAGGCCAAACAAAGTGGAAAAAATGATCAAAATGCTATGTACTCTCATGAGAGTTCAGAGAGTACAGATGCAAAACTCTCCTAAAAATCAACCAATAAGCCTCCAAATTACTTCCAATGGAATGTAATGAACATATTCTCTCCAAACAGACCAAAGAAACTAGAAAAAAATGAATAAAATGCTATGTACTCTCATGAGAGTACAGAGAATACAGAGAGTACAGATGCAAAACTCTCATAAAAATCAACCAATAAGCCTCCAAATTGCTTCAAATAGAATGTAATGAACATATTTCTCCAAACAGGCAAAAAATAGAAAAATCAAAATGCTCAGTACTCATGAGAAAGAGAGTATATATCAAAACTCACATAAAAATCAACCAACCAGCCACCAAATTAATCCTAATGGAATGTAATGAACATATTTCCTCCAAACAAGCCAAAGAAATTGGGAAAAAAAGTTCAAAATACTATGTACTCTCATGAGAGTATAGAGAGTACAGATGCAAAACTCACCTAAAAACCAACCAATAAGCCTCCAAATTATTTCCAATGAAAAGTAATGAACATATTCTCTCCAAACAGGCCAAAAAATTGGATAAAAATGAGCAAAATGCTCTGTACTCTCATGAGAGAGTATAGAGTACAAGAAATATATACAAATTACACATAAAACCATCCAAAACAGCCTCCAATTGCTTGAGAATTAATGAACATATTCTCCAAACAGAAACAGTGAAAGAAAGCAAAATGCTCATACTCTCATAGAGTATAGATGCAGAGAGTATAAAGTATAGAGTACATATGCAAAAACCAAAATCAACTAATAAGTCTCCAAATTTCTTTCAATGGAATGTAATGATCATATTCTCTCCAAACAGGCCAAATAAAGTGGAAAAATATGAGAAAATAATGCAGCTCATGAGTATAGAGTACGATCCAAAACTCATATAAAACCAACCAATAACCAAATTGTTCTAATGGAATATAATGAAATATATCTCAAAATAGGCCAAACAAAGTGGAAAAAAAATGAGAAAATTATGTACTCTATGAGAGTACGATATCAAAAAAACCAATAATAAACCTCCAAATTATTTCCAATGGAATGTAATGAACATATTTCTCAAATAGACAAAAGCGAAAAAAAGAGAAAAATGTACTCATAGAGTATGATGCAAAACTCCACTAAAACCCAAATATTTATAATGGAATGTAATGAACATATTTCCTCCAAATAGGACAAAAGTGGAAAAATATGAAATACAGACTCTCATGAGAGTATAAATAGTACAGATGCAAAACTCTCCTAAAAACTAACCAAACAGCCTCCAAATTACTACTAATGGAATCTTATAAAAATATTCTATCCAAATATGCCAAAGAAATTGGAAAAAAATGAGAAAAAAACTATGTACTCTCATGAGAGTACAAAAACTACAGATGCAAACCTCCCCTAAAAATCAACTAATCAGCCTCCAAATTGCTTTTAATAGAATCTAATAAATATATTATGTCCAAACAGGCCAAGAAATCATGAAAAATAATATAAATTGGTTATTGATGAGAGTCTGAGAGAGTTGAGTAATATGCAAAATACTTCCTAAAACAATCAAAGTCCTCTTGCAAAGAACTCTAAACAGTGTAGGAAATATAGCCTAAATAAAACAATTTCAAAGATTATCACTGACAAACCGTAAAAAAAATTATACATATACAACGGTTGAGGAAATTTACCGATGTATTTTTATTTAATATATCATCAGCTAAATTGGTCGCAATATCATCAAGGTCATAACTCCCAAATTCGTTCTCCATCTTCTGTTCTTTCAAAAAATGAAATGAGATTTTCTATTTCTCTCTCGAGCTCTGCACGAAAAAAATATATATTATACATATATATATATATATATATATATATATATATATATATATATATATATATATATATATATGTGTGTGTGTGTGTGTGATATATCTTTAAATTCCCACACAATGCTTCTCCTCCATTTGTTTGAGCGAGATGATCAGTTCTGACGCGTGAATTAAACGGCGTCGTCAATGCGTCATCGAGTTACAGTGCCATTAATTGAAAAAATGCAAAAAATAGAATTTTTTTAATAATGGACACGTGCAGCGCTACGATTGGAGTCTGGACGTAAAGCTACGTCTGGACTCCACACGTAATAATTTCTTGTAAGAAGGAGGGTACAGGCATCCCCACGCTAAGCAATCGGGTATTTACGTGTGCAAGTTGACGGATCTCTCTCACTCTCTCTCCACTCTTTTGATTGTGCGTTGCCTTCCCTCTCGCAGATTTGAATGCATCATTAATCAAATCACGCGACTTTCTCTATTGTTGGGAGAAGTTATCGAGGTGAGGAGTGGCAATTTTGTTTTCGAAATTTAAATTTAAGAAAATTATATTGAAATATTTTAATAAAATTAATATAAAATTTTAATAAATTATTCTTTAAAAAATATTATAAAATATAAAATTTTATATTATAATAATCTTGAAATAAATTCAATAACTTTTAAGTTTATTTTTATATAATTTAGATTAAGATGTCCAATCATAAATTTTTTTTTCATTCAAAATTTACTCAATTTTCTCTTAAATTTCATCCTCAAAAAGGGGCCGTTTAGGATCACTTTTATTTTTTATTTTTATTTAATATATTTGTTTTATTTTGTTTATATTTTTCTTAAAAATAAACTTTTTGATTGTACTTATTATTTTTAAAAATACTCAAAATATGTTTTAGATATTTTGAGTATTTTTAAAAACAACATTATTTATTTTTAAAAAAAAAAAATAAAATCACATAAAAAACACTCTAAATAAATATATTTTCAAAAATAATGTAAAAATAAAAACAAAAAATATAAAATAAAATTGATCCCAAACAGCCCCTAAATTATTTTATATTTGGTGTTGGCTCTTTAAAAATTTTTAGATTGATAGAGGCTTATAATAATTGAAAGTGATAACAATTTTTAATATATATTTTTTATTATTTACCTTAAATTTGAATAAATTTTAAAAGCTTATATATATATATATATATATATATATATATATATATATATATATATATATATATTTATTTATATATTAACATACATATATATTTGTCTATGCGTATGGGCTAAGATTATTTCATCTTAATTATCTTGTAAGTATTAATATAATATGCTAGAGAAAGAAATTATTTTTTTTAACATTATATAAAAATTGTGTACAATGCACAACAAAGGGGGTTGTTAGGGATCACTTTCTATTTTTTTTTATTTTTTTCTTTTTATTTTATTTTTGTTTTATGTGGAAACAAAAACATGTTTAGTATTTTTTTTATGAATTTTTTATTTTAAAAAATAAAAAATTAAAAATATGTTTAGTTGTTATTTTTTAAAAACTTTAATAAAAAAATAAAACAATGAAATTAATTATTACTCTAAGGGGCTGCTTGGGATTAGTTTGTTTTTTTATTTTTTAAATTTTAAACTAAATTAAAAATATGTTTGATATTTTGTTATTTTAACTTAAATCAAAAAATATTTGGAGACAAATGATGATGATGGATGTTAAGTCATTAACCTACATATTTGTTCTATTGCTCGAATCGAATCAAATATAATGAATCGATGATCGAAAGTAATGTATAAATTAGATTTGAATCATCATTGAAACAACCCGAATAATACTCATTCATAAAAAAAAAACTAGAAAATTTCAAAATGTAAAATCTATTTAACAAGAATTTTCATAGTTGATTGTAATACATAATAAAATCGATAAGTTACAAATCGACATCACGATTTGAAATATTATTTTGATCATCAATGCTACTTAAAAAATGTTACTTATAAGATAAACTACTCAATGCATTTTGAAATGTTGAAAATGCAAAAAAAAAAAAGACACTCGTAGGAGTTCGCATAAACTTAAAATGTAAAATAACTACACGCATTATCGCTAGAAAATAGTAAAGTTTACTTAGCTTTGTTCGAATCCAACACATAGAGATGTTTGAAGAATTAATAAGAAAACTCCATTTTTACTTGGAAAACCTCGAAAGAGGGAAAAAAATCACGCTAGCCAGAAAATCTTCCACTATGTATCATTTGAGGACAAAATTTTCCCGATGAGGATTACATAATTGTATGAGAAGGCGTGTGAGAATCCTAATCGCAACAATAAACTATAATCATGGTTAAATAATTCTTAATTAGTAGATGATAACAATGGTCGGGATACCAGCAATGATCGTGGTGGCGGCTTAGCCAATACGGCCAGTGGTTATTAGCCAGCAGGTAATAACGGTTAGTAACGGTGAGTAAAAGCCTGGTCAGCGATGATAATGCCAATGATGCCTGTACCGGCGACCAGCCGCGTAACATGATAATAATGACCCAGCGATAACCAGCGTGTGCGGCGTGGCCAGCGTGGTGGTGACGCCAGCGAGTAGATTATGCTTGGAGGATTTTCAAGTTTTAGAGCTCTCTCATCTCTTTTGCTTGGCCTCCCCTCATGTGAAGAATGAGGGGCTATTTATAGATTAGAATGGTGGTATTTTTGTAAATACATGCAAAATCCAAACCACTCCTCCATCGGATAGCTCAAAATGATTCGCTTGATCATCTTATGTATTTTGTGTATTTGAATGCTCAAATGAAGTCAGAATTATGAGATCTTAGGCTTAGATCCGTCAGAGCCGATTTGACTATAAACACTCCATGTTTAAGAGTCGATTAATAATAAATGCTTGATTTGGGTTAGTCTTGATTCAGAATCAGATTGCTTTCGACATTAAGATTCATGCTTCGACTAGTAGAATTTTAAGTGTCATATCACGCATATTTAAATTATATGAGAAAGATAAAATTTATGAAAAGATATAAATATATTTTAAATAATAATTATTGATGAAATAAATTAAATTATAATTATTATTAAATAATCAAGTTAAATTTAATTAGAATCAATCAAAATCTAATATATAAATTCAAATTTTTATTATATATATATAAACATACATGATATATTAAAATTGAGCTATTATTATCCTACATTCAGGATAAATCTTATTAGATTAAATTAATTAAAAATAATAATATTATATATTATAATTTTAAAAATTAAAAAAATCAAATCCAAATTTTTAAAAACCTAAAAAGTATGGCCGGATGTTTTTAAAATAAAGGAAAATAGGCTTTACATGTTTTTAATATTTTTGACAATAAAAAACAAATTTGTTTAAAAATAGAAAGATAAAAATAATAAAATAGATAAATAAACATATTTTTTATTTTTTTTTCTATTTCTTAAAATTAAAAACAAAATAGAAAATAAAAATTGATGCCTAATTTAAGAGAAGTAGAGACATGATTTTTATAAGAAAATTTTTTAAATGAAAAATTCATAAAGTGTTCAAAGGAATTGTGACACTATTTAAAGAATTATGAAGCAATGGAATATTTTCACTAATAAAAGGTGTTTATCTCCATAATTAGATAAAGCACTAACATAATATAGTGAATATAAACTATAAAAAATATTTCATTTTTCGATAATATAAAAGCTTTATTATGTCTAAATTTTATTAAATGATGATAAGTGATTGATTTAATTGTTCTCTCAATAGTAAGCGAGTCCAATGGTAGTTTGTATTAGTTGATAGTTGAGAGGTAATATCAATGGTTAAATTAAGATTAGTCAATTCAATCTTTCTCCTAATAAGATGAAAGATAAGATAAATGGGAAAACTAACATTACTCATTTGAGATTGTTGTGATCAAATATTAATTGCAGTAGGTTTTATGCCACAGCCGATTTTTATCTTTCCCCTTTGCCTTTGACTTTGGCTTAAAACATTCTGACAACAAATATTTGATTCCATCAACCACAAATGAGTAATGCTAGTTTTTACATTTGTTTTATCTTACATCCTATCAGGAGAAAGATCGATTTTACTAACAATCTTCATTTAATCAGATATTACTCCTCAACTATCATTGATTTATTTTCGTATGTATATGGGGACACCATGTAGATCGAGGTGTACTTATTGAGATGACGTACAACATCAAGGAATGGTGCACTATCTCAAAGATAGAAATCACCACCATATAATGACCAATAACAACAAAGGACTCCTAGGCATGATGGATCTTCGAATCTACTAGAGATTTTTTTCCTACTTTACATGGATGAATAAAGTAGAGTTTATATTAAATTGGGTTCTAAAGTTCTCTATGGGGGCAAGTCCCCATAGTTAATTACATCATAAGGATGGTGAATTCCTTAAGAATACTCTTGATTAAAGTATGCAATTGTTGTCTCCAAAGATTTCAAAGATAGGACTATCAATAAATTGGTTATACTTGGAAAATCATTCGGGATAGATAAAAAAGAAGAGACATATTATCGAAGTCAAAGGAGATGACTAGGGAATGCTCATAATACTAGGAAACTTAGTGAGCATTCCAACCTATCCTACGATTGGGCTTTATATGTTTGAAATTGAGGAGAATTATATGTTTGAGTTGGAATTTTATTAAAATGCTAAAGCTTATAATCCCATAATATAAGGTTATGGAAATGCATAAGAGGTGTGAATTTATGCTTGTAGCATGAAGAAAATAGCAACCTCAGATCCTAAATCTAGGGAGCTTTAGCAAGGGCCAAAACACATCCTAAATCTAGCAAAGATGGGTATATGGTTTATCCCCACAAGAGAGGGTAAATCACCCAACTGCTTAACTTATAATCGCCTAGAGTGGTAGCCAGCTAACTCCTCCTATGCTTTAAAGCTATGTAGACAAGTCATATGATTTTACAAGATAGTTGGGTTGTTATTATTTAGAAAGAAACTAAAGTTTTTAAACCCACCCCCTAAGAGAGTAGAGCATGAGTGGTATGAATAATGACTTAGTCTAATACAAATCTTTTCAATATTTATTTAATTTTTGGACTCTTTATTTTGACAAAGGCCATAGGATTTTTATATGTCTAAATGCATGATGAAATGAGGTTATTGACTAAATCAGAGAGAAAGAGGTATTCTCCACGAGACCCTCAAAGGTCAAGTCTTCCCTTATCGTGCAAGGATGAAAACCCTCTCTTAGCAAAAGTGAAATAATATGGATGCATGGTATTAAGCATACAACATTCAGCTAAGGGGTTGCTAAATCTTTTAATTATCTTGATTTAATGCCTAGGCTTTATGTGAGGTTATAAATTGCTTAGCAAATTTAGTTATGATTTGTAGTTGTGGTAGAAAGTTTATTTTTCCCTAAGAACCTAATCGGATCCAGGCCACACAATAAATCACCATATAAGCAAGAAACTAAGAAAAGGCATGCTATTTCTATTGCGTAATTATAAACAAAATTTCAAACAATTTATAAATCCAACGTAAAAGAATAAAAGGCTGGTGCCATCGGGTACTGCCATACAACCCGAAAAGAAAAATGGGTAGCCGAGCTCTACCCTTATACAACCCGGTATATGAAAAAATAATTACAAATTATACAAATGAATAAATGCTATGGAGGGTCTTCTTATCTTCATTCTTCATGCCTCCTTCATTTCTTCATTTAGATTTTCTTACTTCAAAGGTATCACTGGGCCTCCTAGAGCAAAGCCTTCTAGCCACTGCTCATCTTAATCACCCATAACACTAATCCTAATTCATAATATAAAATTATGAATAAAATAAGAAAAGTAAATCTAACAACACCTGCAAGACAAGTACTAGCTAAACACATCATACAACCCAAGCAGTTATATGAATGATTTTGACTTAGCACCCTGCACTTGGGTAACCAAGCCTACCTGGCTTAATTTGGGTTATACTTAGGGGTTAAGCAACTTGTAAAAGAGAGCATTTATAATTATTTTAAGCACCCCTTAAGCATAATCCCCTATACAAAATATAATTAGGCTAATCACAGCCTAACATCCGGTCTATGAAGCATACAGCCTAACATCCAGTCTAAAATAATACATCATAAAATAAGACATTCATTACATCATGCACGCCTTAACATAAAGCTAGAAGTGGTGACTTATTTTTAAAGTGTGTGTATTAAGACTTGTGGTATACCTTAACTAACTAAGCTTTGTTGTAATTTTCTAAGTATGAAAGGATTTAATTATAAAGGATGGTTTCACTTTAAGTGACATTAATTAATTTGTAAGTTTTACTTATTATTTTCTTTTGTTACATTTAGTTTACACTTAGCAACTAAGTATTATAAAGAGAAAGAAAGAGGATTACTCTCTTTATCCCTACCTTGAGCCACATCTAAAGTATATTATTTAATCAATTATCTTTAATAAATGACTTATTACATATTTAAATTAATCATAGGTTTAGGATCACTATAAATAATCTCATTCAATAAGAAAGACATTTTAAGATTAATTGGAGTTAATTACTATCACATAACACATGCCTATTCATTTCTTTCCATCATATGCAACATGCACATGACCAAGTCCTAAACATATCTATACATGCAATATGTGTTGGCACACTTAAATGATGAATATAAACATATACATTTAAAGTTTATATTTTGCTTTTTGATTGAATTATTTTATCATATTAATTTAAAGCTCTATCTAGATTCTTATGCAAAAATACATAAGAATGAAGTTAAACAGGTATGTGTCATTGTTAACCAGAGAAGTGAGGTAATCAAATGACCTCCTTGGGGCTAGCTAAAGCCTTGTATTCTCGGGATGTCCAGACTAAATACCATTTGCATTCAAACACATGTAAGTTTGCATACATGAATGTAAGAAAGAGAGCTTTTGATCGCATGATTAATTAATTCTATCATTTAAACAATTGAAAATGCATGTGTTTTAGTGAAAAAGAGAGGGATTTTGACTCCATAATTAAGTACACACACACATGTATGAGAGACATAAGCTAGTACATACCATTGTTAACCATGAAAGTGAGGTAATCAAATGGCCTCTTTGGGGCTACTTAAATCCTCATGTTCCCGGGATGCCCAAACTAAATATTTGCTTTTCTCAAATACATATGAATGTATGCATAACTAAAGAGAGAAAACCATACAAAAGTTGTACTTTATTTGATTGAAAAGATTTATATACATGGAGTAAAGTCTTATTTAAATTCTAATAGTGCAATATGTAAGAATGAAATCAAATGGAGTACATGCCATTGTTAAACTAGGGAATTGAGGTAATCAAATGACCTTATTGGGGCTAGCTAAAGCCTCGTATTTCTAGGATGTCCAGACTAAATACCCATTAACATTATTACGTACATAAATCAATATATGAATGAAAGAAAAGAACTTTACTTCATACACTAAATCTATAATCATTTGCATTTCTTATGTATTTATAACTAGTATTTATAGCATATGTAATCACTTGTTTATAAGATTTGAAAATTACTTTTGGATTTAATAGTGACAATAGCCACACATATATTATTTTAAATCAACACATGCAAGCTTGACATAAAGGAAATCATCTATGTTTAATTAAGTTTTGAAGAAATTAATGCATGATTCAAGTGGCATATAATATTTTTATATGATTGGAAAGAAATAAAGAGGCACAAGCATGTAATTTCATTCAATCCAACTAATTCATAAGGACAATCATATTAAATAAGCTTATTTAAAATAAACCAAAGCTTCTTAATGTCACTTTTAATTTTATTTTAACTTGATTTAAGAGATGTGAGAAATATTTTCTAATCCTAGTCCCATTCCCCATATGTGTGTGTTAATTTGATTTAATAAGAAGCAATTAGATTGATTTTATGGATTGATTAAATTAAGCATTGATTAAATCAATTAATTAAACCCTTACCTATGTTATCTTAAGGTAATTGATTAAATGATTATGAGCTAATGCAATAAGCAAATAAATTGAAAAGTAAATATCAATGCTCCTATGGAGTGAAAGGGGCCTAATGCAATTAGCTCATAATCATTTATTAATTAAGCTTAAGGAACTATTTTAATTACTTTCATGATTTTCTCACACATGTGAGCTAATCATAATTTCATTAAGCCTCTTTAGGTTATTGAACACTTAAAGCTCTACCCAAGATGAATTAAGGGAAATCAAATTTAATTATATTTTTAGTTCAATTAATTAAATCATGAATCCATCAATTCACCTCTCTTTAATTAATTTTCAAAGTTAATAATTATATTTTGAAATGAGATGGGCATAAGGTAAAAGGTAGGGAAAGAGGTCCCAATCTAATTCTATAAGCCATCCACTTGATCAAGCATAATTTTATGTGATTTGAATTTTAACTTAGCTAATTAAGTTATTAATTAGTTAATTAATCATTAATTAGCACTTTGGTTGAAAAGAGAGGAAAAATTAGAGAAAAGGATTAGGAGGGAGGCTCCAATATACTTTCCTAAGTCTCTTTACCATTCAACAGTGATTAGAGAGTTTAGATAATTAATTAATTATTATCTATATGCTTAATTACCCCTTAATGAAGCTATGAAGATAATTAGGACTCAATTAATCAATCCTCCTAATTTAACAAGTAATAAAATCCCAGAAAATTAGATGAGGCAGAGGTCATCCTCTCAAATATTCTCAAAAATTTTGGGATCAATTACTTGAGAGATTAAAGAGTAATTAAGCTAATTAAGTTTTTAATTAAACTCTAATTAAGCTCTGTTTACTGCTCAAAACCAATTGAAAATATTTTTATCAAATTCTCCTCTGAAATATCTTTAAAATGAGTCATTATTTATATTATTTTAAATTTTTTATAATTAGTTATAAATTATGGAAGTTTCAGCCTTTAAATCTAATTAATTAACCGTAATTAAACCAAATCGCGGCCATGTGGCATACTTCGGCATACATGGCATTGGTTATTTAAGTTGTTACATCCAGTGGTGTGGGACACGAAATTGATCTCCAGTGTCTGATCTTGGATAGGATGGTAAGGATCGAACCCGTAGTGTAAAGGGGTGAAATGAGTGAGATCTAGCATGATCTGATCAGAGCTGTCCATCCCAATCATGCGGAGCAGATGGCCAGTGATCCTTCTTCATATGAGCGGTGAATGACGGAGCCCGTCAACCATGTATTGCTCAATCTAAGCTCACCCGAGCTCAGATCCACTCCAAACTCAACCCACACCTTCACGCAAAAGATCCAAAATGATCCAACAGCTAGGATGAGCTCAAATGCAAATCTCCTTCACAAAGGACCAACCAATTTTTTCTATATCTACAGTTTAGGGGAATTACCTCACTGAAGCTCAAGACCGGCAGTGGGATCGATGGAGGTAGCTTCATCTTGTAGAGATGAGGCCCTATTGAGAAACAATCAAGCCAATTCCACTGGGTTCGCTCGGTTGATTAAGAATGGAGGTTTGGAGTTTCAGTCTTGATCAAACTCTTTGCTCTAGTGGATTGGAAGCTTGGGAAATGAGTTGGGTAGAATTGACTAGGTATGGAGATGGTGTGGGAATGAGCAATTGAAGTTTGGTGGCAAATTGAGAGAGTTTAGATCGAAGATAGCCTCCCCTATTTTGGTTCCACACAGGAAGAGGGAATGCCAAAGGTGGGATGCTTGGGATCATTCCAGAACTCACAAGGAAGCTCAACTTGGTGTTAAAAAGCTTGCACGAAGTTAATTCATTTCATTTTTGTTCGAATTGAGGGGGTATACCCATTGATGTGTTGAGTTGGATGAATAGGATGATTTCCCATCTTTCGGTTATCCAGCCACCATTAGAGCATCAGAGGTGTCTCAATCGAGTACATGTTACTCGATTGGGTTGGAGGGAGTCATGGGAGGTGGCTTAAGGCTTGATCTTGGTTGAATTAGTTTACTTGATCCCTTTGGTGCTCGGGTTGCATGGGAGGTGAGTTGGCTCACCTCCTTTTGGTCCATGGCCAACCTAGCATGGATTAGGTGGCCTAGGTGGGTTAGGTGCACCCTCATTTGGAAGTTGGATGGCTGCCAAGGTGATGGGAGAGTGGACATTGTAATTTATGGGTGGAATCCTATATGAAGAGGGTTTAACCAATGGATTATGGCTTGGATGGGGACCACTTGACTTTTGGTCAGACTTTGGGCTAACAGTCGATTTGGGTGGTTTGGTCACCATCAAAGTCTCATGGGTTGGTTTATGGGTTTTGGCTTCATTTGGTCAAATGGGTTCTTATGGGTTCATGTTGTTGGGTTGACCAATTGGTCAAATTGGGTCAAACCAAGGCTTGGTTGGTTAAAATGATGATTTGAAGAGTTTTGGTTCAAGTGGTTTCAATCAAATTGGCCTAGGTTTGATTTTGGCTCACTTGGATTCAAATATGTCAAATGGGCTAAGTTGACCAATTTGACCAAATTGGGTTAGGTTATGTGTTGGTTCATGTTCAATTGGTCAATTGAAAATGTTTGTAGGCTTTGGTCATGGTACTATAATGATATCCATTTCGCATTACAGTTGAAACACTCGGCTAGTGGTCATGGTACTATAATGATATCCACTATCATGAGTCCACCACATCTCTAAGCAACCAATCATGACCTTTGTTTTGATATTCACGATGTCTATCATGGGTAAAGGTGTGAATGTCATTTGTATTACACCACATACATCTTTTGATAGAAAAGCTCAACATCAAATACCCATAGTTACGCATGCCTTCTTGAAATTCTCTAAAGGCGATCTTAGCCTGTACATCTGCAAGAATGTTAGTAAGAAATAATACCAGAAGTACATATAAGTGGAATCAAGTCCTACAATGTCCTAATAAACCAAGACTCATTAGCATACCTATGTAAATGCTAGCGGATATAAGCCATTATTTGCATCAATCTCAAGCTAGAAGAGTTCCTGCACTTACCTAGAAATATGCCATCAAGACTTAAGACTGGTCTGCAAGATTTCCAACTAATAATTGGTTGCCCAAATGACCTGAATATGTGTTGAAAATGACCATATTCACTTAACTGAATACGGTACAATGTGATAGGCATAATTGCACATAAAATAGCCATGAAATGATCCAATGAATGATAGAACTCTTCCCAAGTGTCAAAAATAGCCTGTATAGCCTTTCTGCATGCATCTCAAGCTTTCATATAAGAAACCCTAATGTTAAATTTTGATTCGATACGGCCAATAATTTCCCTAGACTTCAAATCCAACTGATATCTAATCACAATTTGGATTAAGTAGGCGATAAAGCGTGAGGTGCCTTTGCTTGTGTCCAGTACTCAATATCGAATGAGTACATGTGTGTAGGGCAACTATACTAGATATCCTCCAGGCACCACCCAGCCTCTTGCTTGCACGAGCATGTAAATGCCACATGCACAGCCTACTGGGATGACTATTATGTATGCAAAGTACAATAAACCTCACCTTGTTGGAGTCACATGTTAGTTACTCAACAATATTTATGATGGACTAACCTTAAATAGTAAATTTAAGCTATCTTTTATCATGGAAACACATCCTCTCAATTAAGTCAGCTAGAATAAAATTCTCTTCCAGAAAGATAGAATCTTCTGAGAGGCCATAAAAATTCAATTGTTCATCTTATTCTTGTGCTGTCTGATAGGCCTGGATATAGTCATTGCTACTGAACATGTGTTCATTAGCTATGTTTGTTTTCTTAGAATAATCTCTTAGCAAATGAATGCCCCTAGAATCTGCACATTGATCTTCTCCAATGTCACCTTCACTATGTAACTGAATTTTGAAGCATTGTTTCGTAGCCCTCATCTTCAGTAGGTAACGGTGCTACATGACCACCATGGTATTCACCCCTACTAGTAGAAGTTGAGGCAATATGATGAACACTATTAGGAGATGCAGTAACATCTCTCTCAATAGTGATGTAAATTATGACGTACTGTATAAGATTAAAATGAAAAAGATTAATTGAATTATGACTTCGATGTACGTACCTACAAAAAATTTCATTGAGGTCGGTCTGATATGGTTCCTATAAAATTATAGTCGTGTGTACAGTTTCAGTTGGATGAACTTCAACTCCAATGAAATTATGAACTTCTCTATCCTCTATTCGTATCAACTCAACTTCAACATATACAATCAGATGTTGTATACTTCTGCATTAATGACGGACTCACATACTTCATCATCATTTATTAGAGAAGCAATGAAACCGGCACCAATAGTAAATCTACAAATGAGATTAACTCTAAAATGACTGTATGGATCGCACTGCCTAAATGTATAATATAACCTAACCTTAATAAAAATGATTCAAACAATCTAAAAAAATAGATCAACATAAATTTTTTCTCCCCATACAGGTACATCAAAAAAATTTTAATTATGAGTTATAATTTACATGAACGTATATAACATACCTAATATGAGCCTAGAGCTACATAAACAATCTACATTATGAGGTTTTATCAAAATATCATTAATTTGCAAGTCAACACTACCAAGGTCAATATCAATATCTATTTTACTGGCATGATCCATAATGAAGTGTTGAATAAGAATTTATTCCAAAAATATGCATATAACGATCAAGTTACTGGAGGAGGACCAACCCATAGCCATAAGATATAACAATCAAGTTACATCCATCCTCAAACTCATCCAAAGCATAAACAAAGTAAGTGTAAAGAGTCATAGAGAAATAGTTCTCCAACAACAACAAAAAGCGACCCTGGGGCACCCAACCCATCATAGCGTAGGAGCAATAACCACAAAAATATGGCTGCCAAAAACCATAATACAATGAATAATCCCCAACAAAGAACCCCACACATAAATATATTATTTAAAACACACAAAAATCAAAATGAGCACTTAAACATAAACATACAATAAAACACACATAAATGAGCACATAAACATACATTATTTAAAACAAACATCATTTCAAATAGCACACAAAATGAGCTCACAAACATTACTTCAAACATTCACATAAATGAGCACACAAATACCATTTCAAATAGCTTCAAAATGAGCACATAAACATACAATAAATATAATATTTAAAATATACATAAAATACACATAAATACATATAATTTATTTAAAACACACACGTAAATTTAAACGAATATAATCAACATTTATTGGAAATATTTACTTTTCCTCTAAAATATCAAATCCAACAACACATACCTAAACCCTAAAACTAACTAATCACATGTTAAACTAAGTAATCACATGTTAAAACACACATAATCAACATGTGACAGATTTTTTCTTAAAAAAGAAGTTCGAAAAAAATACCTTCAAAATGCCGTTGAAATAACCTAAATCCACTCAAAAGCGTCAACAATGTCAGTCGGCCGGAAGGGAAGGTTAGGTTCGCCGGCGACGGCAGGGGCGACGTGGACGGCGAGGTTGAAGGGCGGCAGGGCAGTGGTGTGCACGAAAAAGAGAGATCGAGACTTCTGTCCCGATCTCGGTGGGGGACGAGTTTAAAAAAATGCTTAAGGTCAGTCGCCCGTTTAACGGGAGACTAGCACTAACGTGGAATCCACGTTGGGCCAATCTCCCATTCAATGGCGAGCCGACGCGGAAATCCGCGCATCGCTCAACTGACTATGCCTAGTTTTAAAATTTTTTATTGCTCATTTCGCTAATTAAAGTATAAAATAGCCCTAAATTATAAATTTTAGCCATATATATATATATATATATATATATATATATATATATATATATATATATATATATATATATATATATATATATATATATATATATATTGGGGGGGTTCACGCAAATACTAGCTTGGCTCATTATTGTCGTGACAATGGTCTACTTCTTCACATCCATCGCGCAGATTATGATAGTATATGCATTTTGTAAAAAAACGCATTATGGTCATATTCATATATATATATATATTTATATATATATATATATATATATATATATATATATATATATATATATATATATATATATAAATTCATTATTTTTAGAATAAAATTTTTATTGAAAGCAAAAAATGCAAATTGAAATTTTAAAATAAAATTTGATATTTATATTACAATTTGCTGAATTGAGTTAGATAGATAGTAGTTTTATGTATAAGTTTTATTAATACAAGTTGATATATCACTAAAAATTTCACTAATCGAAGCACGAATCTTGATGTCAAAAGAAATCTCATTCTGAGCCAAGACTAACCCAAATCTAGTGCTTAAAATATAATTGAAAATTTTGAATCAGTCGGCTCCTAAATATGGAGTGTTTAGTCAAATCGAGCATCTTGATGAGCCGGATCTAACAAGCCTAAGATCTCTAATTCTGACTTCATTTGAGCATTCAAATACTTAAAATACATCAGATGATCGAAGGAATCATTTCGAGCCGTCCGATGGAGTGGTTTGGATTTTGCATGTATTTACAGAAACATCACTCCTCTAATCTATAAATAACTCCTCATTCTTCACATGAGGAGGGGCCCAAGCAAAAGAGAAGAGAGAGCTTTTAGGCTTGAAGATCCTCCAAGCATAATCGTGCCACCACTTCGGCGCTGCCACCACCCCGTAGCTGAGTCTTCCATCACGCCGGCCCTCGCCGCCGCCAATCACCGGGTTGCCGGCCATCGCCGCTGGTCATCGCCGTACCACCGCTATTGATCCGCCGCATCACCGGGCTGGCCGTATTACCACCATCGATCATCGCCATCATCAACCACAATCACGGTACCACCATCCACTACCGCCGTTGCCGCCGCTGGCCGACCACCACCATCGACATCGTCATCACCATCGTTTGCCATCACCGCTGACTACCACCAGCCATCGTTGTCGGCCATCTTCGCCGGTCATCACCATCGCCCGCTAACCGCCATTGTTCACCATCACCGATCGCACAACAATTATGTTAACCACTGATAAATTTGTTGTTACCTGATTTTGGGACCCCATTATGAGGCTTTCTCATATACAATTCTGTAATCCTGTATCAGGAAAACTATGTACTATGAAACAGATATATAGTGTAAAATTTTTGCTGGGCTAGTCCCCGTGATTTTTTCCCTCTTTCTGGGATTTTTTTATGAAAAAATCCTGAAGTTTCTTGTTCACTCTTCAAATATATATGTGTGTGCCGGATTTCACAATAAGGCTAAGGCATAAACTTTTATTCTACCACAACTGATTTTCTAGCATACAACACAAGTCATTTTTGTTGCTAAAATTAAATATAGCCCAGTTTGAAAATTATTGATGTTAAAAATTTATTCGACATAAATATGCTTATCAGCGGGCATTATTTTCCCTAATTAAGAAGAGGTTTTATTTTTATTTTTTGATTTTATAAATCTATTTTTATTTTTATAATAAAAATTGTTACAAGCAGTTATCAAAATTTGCCAACCGACTGACCTAAGCACATCCATCGTATGCCCAAATTAAACCTAATTTAAATAATCATGATCATTCCAATGGTGGATGAATGATACACATATAACTTTAATGCGGGCTGCCGTAAGTTTATTTATTTTCAAAAACAAAAGTATTAGTTAAACCTAACATCACAATAGAACAGATCCCACATGAACGTTGAAGCTTTTGCATTGCTCCCTTCTTCCCCTTTTCGCTTAATTATGCTATTTAGGTTCGGACTGAACCAGAGGGGAAGAGGGGGCGCCGAAGAGAAGGCACTCACTCTTCTGTGAGGCTGTCTCATTTTCACATCTTTTCCTTTCCGACGATAAGTTGGGGAAGTTCTATTCTGCATGACCCCGCCTCTAGGATCTATCGCTGAATGGACGGTTTCTGAAATCCAAATGGAGCCCTAGAACAAGGGGCAAGCCTCATATTCTTTTGACATAGGATATTCCAAGGAAAAGGAAACCAACAGAGGAACCTCCTTCTACCGCCACTAAGAGGTCGCTACAAATAGACCAGCCATGGAATCTCGACAAGAAGATCTTCCTGCTATGCCCCATCGGAGAACGGAAGAAATTGGTCCCAAACCGCTAATGGGAAAATATTGTCCAATACACTAAGATCGACGATGAAAATGGAAAGCGAGGCAGTTCTATTTCCTATCTGTTGAAGAGATCAAGAGGACTTCTACGCATTCAAGGGTTTGAAGCCTAATCGAAGACCCAAAAGAGACCTAAGATCGTAGAAGCAATTCAATGTAAGAAGAAATTTCAAATTGAGCAAAAAAAATTCCATTATAGTTATATATTGGGTCTCCATTTTGAATTTCAATTCATCCATGTTCCTCGCTTGTGGCTTTCAAAGTTACAAATGGATGATCACAAAGGATCTATTTAAACCGTAATATTTTGATTACAAGTTGTGGCTTCTAGAAAGATTGTGATTCTATTTGGAAAACCGCCTAAATCTCATTCTGAGTTTGTCTAAAATGATTAAAATATTCCTATGAGCACATTAGTTGGATATATTTAAACATAATGAAAAAATAAAATAATTAATACTTATACATAACCAGAAGTCAACTATATTACATTGACATATTACACATCACTTAATAAATAACACTAATATTAAAATTATAAGTACAACAACTAGTGCGATCAAAATATTTAGCCTACCCTTTCGTTGATCTAATCTTTTTTTTTTTAAAATTTCCATTGCTACACTTATAACATGATCACTGCTTGATGTGTCACCCTCAAATTCATCAACCCACCTAAAATAATTACAATAATCTCTTGTTCTATTTATTAGACACCTAAAAAATCTTCTCCCATAATTTATGTGAGTTAATACATATCAAAACCAGCATAATACACAAACTCAAGAGCTCCTTGAACTCATATTTTGATAAAGTAAATTATGTAAGCAAAAAATATTAATATGATTTGGTGACATTATAAAAAATATTTTTTTCAAATGATAATGAAATAGAAAATATTTATTTCCCCAAAAGTGATAGATATTTCATTAACAAAATAGAAGGTTACAATTATTAACAAAAAAGATAGAAATTTAGCTAACTAAAAGTACATAACCACTACAAGGCTCCACCTTATATAAATACCTACAAGAAGCTCAAAAAAGACATAAACAAATGTAGAAAGTTACATTAAAGTAAAATTATAACAAATTGCTCAAAAGTCATCCCAATGAGCAACATTGTATGTGGGCATCAAACTTCAAAAGAAGAGTTACAAACACATAAAATGCTACCAAAATTTTAACGATATAAAAGAATAACATCAATGCATCATAGCCATTTCATTCACTATCACAGAGAATCAACCACCAAGCAGCAGTTCCAGATACCACATAAGCGAACAAAAAGTACAAATTAACCAGAAACCAAGAAGCATAAGCCAACCAATAAAAGAATAGGTGTGTACGGTTCTTAAAAAGCTAAGAGTAATAGAACTTCCTAAAAACAAGATCTAAATCAAAGGAATTGTATCCAACTAAATAAAGAGTTTTCAAATATATTATGTATGATGTCATGCTTAAACTAAATTTTTTCTCTCTTTGAACCAATACCGTCTTCAACAAAGAAGATAAATAGTTTCCAAATAATTAGAACTTCCCAGCTAATGCTTATTGAACAATGATAGTGCTTCCCATCAAAGAATATAGATCAATATAGATCCAAATATTATCACAAAGCCACCACAACTCTAACACTATGATATATAAGAATTTTTGATGAAAGAAAAATGATTGAAGCCATCTAAAATGTAAGAAGAATATAACAACAGTAATATTTTAGTAGCAACCACATGCAACTGTAAATGCATAATTGCAGCCTCCATTGACATGTGATGGAATTCTTCTCTACGATCAAATTAGACTACTTCGAGTAATGCAGTTGTTTCACAGTTCAAAGACTACCATTCAAAATAATCCAATTACAAATAGTAATTTAATCCAATCTAATCACTATCTAAGGCATATATAATTTGCTATCGTAACTGTTTCATCTCCTCAGCTCCTTGGCCATCCTGTGTCCCCAATTTTGTGGTTTGTTATCTAGTTTCTACCATATAGTAGCCCAACTGATGTTCAAATGCTTTAGGTGGAACAAATGATTGGTCATTGTCGACAATGTTGAACTCAATGTCATGGTGTGATGGGTGCCGGCATATATAATTATGTACAACCATTATAGCTGCAACTATTTTAACCTGCTTTTTGAAAGAATATGCGGGCATATCACGTAGAATAACCCATTTTTTCTTCCATACTCCAAAGGCTCACTCAATTACACCACGCAACGATGAGTGTTGTTTATTAAATAATTCTTTTATTCCCCTGGTGACTTGGCTACTCCTTTAAAATTAGGAATGTGATATTTTATTTTCGGAAAATGCTACAAGAATCCTCGTTGCATTGGATAGCTAGCATAAACAACATAATATTTTCATATTTAAATTTATGATTAGAAGGTGTAAAAATTATTTCTTTGTAATAATTTGATGATTCAATTATGAGGAGGCAATGGAAGTTATTTTCACAAGCATTATTGAATACATCATGACCTTCTTTCCATCACCATTATAAAAGTGAAATATATTGAAATCACATAACCAATATAATATGTGAGCCACATAATAATATAAGCAACTTTTAGTTGAAGGCACATGGACATCGATATGCATTAATACAATCCTACAAGAATTTGCTACAAACTTAGGTCATGACCATTTCCAAAAGAACTTAGCAATAAAGTTTACCTTGAAATATGACATGTATCGACAATCATGTAGAATCTCATCAGGTATATTTTAGAAAGTTGAATCTATCGGCTTTATAACTATAGTTGATAAACCTATCAAAGCATCAAGGCCAATAGAGAAGTACCTACTTATGGTTTCAGATGAGTGCTAAAATAGCTCGCTAGCCACCTTGATAGATTCATTATGCGATATTAAAATTGCTCGAGCTAGTGAACACCTAGCATGATTGGATTCAGTGTGGGAATCTATGGCATTTAAAAATTGGTAGTCTGAATCATTTGAAGTAGACCTTAACAATTATGTTCTTCCAATAGCCTTCTTGAGTTGGTGTCCAAGAGTGGGCATGTGGCAAATACACCAAACATGAGAGATTTCTCTTCAATTTTGGGTCTAATCACAATATCTAAATTTTTTTTGCATTTGGTAATATCCCAATTTAAAATTATGATCACATGTTATGTTCATATGAACACTGGAGTAAATACAAGTATGTATACAAATTTGCAATCTTTCCACCAATCATTGACAATCATCTTTATAGGATCTCATCCCAAAAATCCTTGTTTCAACTCTTTCCATAATTTTCAATTCTTCAATCCCATTTATTTTTTGTGTTGTATTCAGTTCTCCTTAAAATTTTGCTTAAATTATTCCAACCCTCCTTATTAAAATAGGTCATCTATTGCCCAAGTCTTTGAGACAAAGATCATAAAATATTATTTTTACATCTCTCAGTACACCACCTTCCTTGATTTCCCATTTTAAGCTCCTATTATCTAAATGAAATCTAAGAATCAAACAACTTATTGAGAGTTTATAACAAAGAAGGAAAAGAAACAATAGATAAAGATATGCAAAGAGCACAACACATTATAAGTTTAGAAAATAATGAACTTCTAGCCCAAATAAGAGCTTCATTAATGCATGCTAAAAGAGCATCAAGTGTGAATAAATTCTTGACTCACATAGATCTATTATCAAATATGGAGTGCCACATTTTAGGAGATTGACCTATTAGAGGTGAAGATAGGTTTTACAACTCAAAAAAAGCCTTTAAATGCTTTTTTTTATTTTCATCTTTGTTGGAAATTTTTTTTCATCTTTGTTGCAAACTCTACTTACTTATCTTAGACAATGATCATAAAAGCTATCAGACAACCAAACCAAGAGACGTTGAAGTAGCATCTATTGGGATGATGGATAATCAACAAAGTCAAGATGGAATAAGAGACTACAAAGAAGGTCACAATATAAAGACAGTCTCAGTAGAATTTATAATGTGACAATAATTGCATAAAGTCACAAGGAGTGCAAGAAAGGAATATGTCTACAAGTGGATCAAATGAGCAACTTACCCACACACAAGTGGAGATGATAAGTTACTTGAGTAACTCTTGCATAATAATAAAAAAGAAAAGCAAAACACAAGTTGTCACATTAATTTTAACAAAACTCACACACACAAGTCATTTCATATAATATTTGTGTTACTTAGTTCTAGATATTTGTATAGCATTGAATCTTAACAAAACCTATAAATAAAAGATCAAAAATGATAAACCCAATTCATTTTGGCAAGGTGATACCATGGCAAGTGATACCCACTTAAAAGCAACTTTTGATCAAATTATATGCATAAATACAATGATAAATTGCAAGCATCCATTCTAAATACAATCTTTCCATAAATACAATATTTCAATGAATTGAAAAAATCCATTTTAAATACAATCTGTCCAAAAATTATGTTTGTTATAAGAGATCAAAAAGGATGAACCCAATTCATTTTGGCAAGGTGATACCATGGTAAGTGATACCCACATAAAAGCAACTCTTTAAGCAAATTATTTGCATAAAAATAATGTTTCCATAAATTGCAAGCATCCATTCTAAATACAATCTTTTCATAAATACGATCTTTCCATGAATTTCATAAATCCATTTTAAATACAATTGTCCAAAAAAATTCCATTTGGTATAAGAGATCAAAAAGGATGAACCCAATTCATTTTAAGGTGATACCATGATAGTGATACCCCTCTTAAATTTTGAGCAAATTATACATAAATACAATGTTTCAATAAATTGCAAGCATCCATTCTAAATACAATCTTCCATAAATACAATCTTTCCATGAATTGTAAAAAATCATTTTAAATACAATATGTCAGAAATTCCATTTGGTGATAACAAATTTTATATATCTTGATTATTTTAATAAATCACCATTAAACTCTCGTCTTCTCACCGTTTTAATTTTTATTAGAATTATCTTCTCTTATAAAATAGCAAGTTCAAACTCAAAAAATGGAGCTCTAATTTGAACTTGAACATGATCTTTAAAAAAATTCATTGAGTGAAAAGCATAATCCATGTGTAGATTGATCAATCTTTATTCATGAATAGGTTTTGCATTATTTGGGTAAAACCCAAAAAAAAAAATTACTTATGTTTAGAACAAAAGGACAAAGGAGCTAAGATGATTTAAATCTACCATTATAAAATTTTCAGCATAAAACATGGCTTAAACATTGTTAAAGCTTTGAAATCTAGTTTATTAATTTTTTAAATGAGTTCAAATGAATTTAAAATTTAATAAAGCTTAATTAATCATATATTTGATGCTAAAAATTTAATCACATAGCTTATATAATTAGATTTATAGAGTTTTATATAATTTAATATAATTAATTAGAGTTATTTAAATTATTTGATTGCTTAAATATTACTAGAAAAATATTTAAATTTAACTATTATTTATTTCATATTTTTTTATCATATTTATACATATGATAATATACATAATTTTAAAGTATATAAATTATAAAATTAATATAATAACATAGAATTAAATCATTAAATTAAAAATAAGCCATCTTAAATGAGCATTTTAATGTATTTGTATCAAAATATTTATTAAACAACAAATAATTATGTTTACAAAAATAAATGAATCATCAAGGTCCAAATTTATTTATTTATTGCATGAGCTTTTAAAGTTTTATTTAAATTTATTTAATTATATAAATAAACTAATATAAATAAGTATATATTTTTTTCAAAGTACACTTCTTCATTCCCAATCAAATCACATCAACATAAACTCTTCTTGAAATCAAGATCAAGCATTGGGCCAGAACTCACATCAGGTTGAGTCACTCAGATAGGTGAAATATGAAATGGGAAATCGTCGATGGCTACTCAAAGATGGACGTTCAAAATCTCAAAATCTTAAGGGTTATTGGAATCAATTTATTTTATTTTATTTTTTAATATTTTGAAATAAAATAAAACATATTTAATATGATAATTATTTTTAAAAATATTCAAAATATTTGAAAATTATTTTGAATATTTTAAAAATAATGTGATTTAATTTTATTTATTTTATTTTCTTTATATTTTATTTAAACAAAACATATTTAGTGGTGATAATTATTTTAAAATACTTAAAATATTTGAAATTTATTTTAAATGTTTTTTAGTTGATATGGCATAAAATTTCACTAGAAGACATTCTTGATGTCAAAAGAAATCATTCGAGTCAAGACTAACTCAAATCAAGCGCTTAAAATATAATAAAATTTTGTGATATCAGACTCTTAAATATGGAGTGTTGTCAAATCGATCTTGAGCCATCTAACAAAAGCTAAGATCTAATTTGACTTCATTGAGCATTCAAATATTTAAAATACATCGATGATCAAGGAATCATTTCTTATGATGGAGTTGTTTGATTTGTATGTATTTAAGCATTTATTCTATAAATACCTCTCATTCTTACATGAACTGCTAAAGAGAAGAGATTCTAAATCTTGAAAATCCTCCAAGCATAATCATGCCACCACTGGCAGTGACCACCGCCGTCACCGAACCACTACTGCGCCGCCGTGATACTGTTGGAACCATCAACCGCCGGCCATTATCATCGACCACCGCTGATCATCATCGCTGGTCATACTCGTCCATCGCATTATTCGCCACTATCGCCGTCGCCTATACCAATTATCGCCGGATTGTTTCCGCCGGCCACCGCCGGTACCACCACATCAATCATCGATGATCAACCATCATCCTCACTCACGATCACGTATTCACTCGCATCATTGACAAATACATTTATGAAAACATTTTTAGTGATCATTGATATTGACACTTTACCATTAACAACAACAAAATTAACGGATTGAAATTTAACCGATATTTCAATTTATACATAACTTATCAGGAAAACTTTGTACTCCAAAATAAATATATATGAAAATTTTTTCTGAACACCGTGATTTTTTTCCCTATTCGGGGTTTTCATGTAAAAATCTAGTGTCTTATTCTTCAACTATCTATATACGTTTGATTTTCCAACAAGAAAAAGGAGTGAAGTTTTATTCTACCATAACTGGGTTTCTAGCATCGCTGACATCTGAAGAAACATTCCCTACATATTCATAATGATTGATAATCTAACTTTATGTTGAGCACACCATCATATAAAAACACGGATGGGTCAAAATTCTCAACTCGATTTAACCTCTTCCATATATTACTATCATCAAGTAATACTTTGACAAACAACCTCGATGGGTCAAAATCCTTGTGATTGATTCAACCTCTTCTATACAGGTTAACGTAATCAAGTAATACTTTGACAAACAACCTCTGATGGGTCAAAAATCTTTGGCGGATTCAATTCGACCTCTTCCATACATGTTATTGTCATCAAGTAACATTTTGACAAATAATCTTAGATGGGTCAAAATTCCTTAGTGGATTCAATTCGACTTCTTCCTTATAGTTTAACGTCACCAAGTAACATTTTGACAAAGAACCTCGGATGGGTCAAAAATCCTTGGCGGATTTGATTCGGCCTCTTCCATACAGGTTACTATCATCAAGTAATACTTTGACAAATAACCTTGGATGGGTCAAAAATCTTTGACAGATTTGATTCAACCTCTTCCATACAGGTTAATCATATCAAGTAATACGTTGACAAACAACCTCGGATGGGTCAAAAATTCTTGGAGGATTTGATTTGTCCTCTTCCATTGATTAACGCCATCAGTAACACTTTGAAACAACCTCGGATGTCAAAGATTTGATTCAACATCTTCCATATTTATTATCATGTAACACTTTGGCAAAGTTACTTAATAAACCAACCAAGTCAACGATATCAAGTAACATCATGAAGAATGACACTCAAATTATCACATATTTTCTTGTTTGATGAATTGTTCATAATCAATGCTTCCCACCACCTTGGCGTTGTAACTTTAGAATTTCAAGAAAATTAATTTTCTATAAAATATGGGCATTGATCGCTTAAACTCATGACGATGATAGTTGACGCTTCACGAGAAAATTGGAGCCTCACCGATGAAATAAAAGCCTTGGTCATCTCCTAACCCATTTGGTCAAAGAGGATAGAGAGCCTCTTCGGGAAAACCGAGCCTCATTGTATGAACTATGCTTGATCTTCAACCCGTCGGTCCAAGAAAGTTGATGCCTCTCTCGAGAAAGAGCCTCACATATGAACCATCCTTGATCGCCTCAAACCGCTAGTCAGCGAGAACAATGATGCCTCGAGAGAGAAAATTGGAGCCTCACCATGAACTACGGCCTTGATCTCCCTCTAAACCCGTCCGACGAGGAGTTGATCCGAGAGAAAATAGAGCCTCATCAGATGAACTTTGGGTCTTGATTACCCTTCAAATGGTAGAACAGCTTGATGCCTCTCGAGAGAAAAATTGGAGCCTCGGTATGAACGGGCCTTGATTGCCTCCAAACTATCTCACAGGACGGATGCCTCTTCGAAAAACTGCTCACCATCTACGCTTGATCGCCTCAACTGGTTTATCGACAGGACTTGATGTCTCTCGAGGAAAATTGGAGCCTCACCGTATGAACTACGTAATTGATCATCTGAACCCTGCCCGACAGATAATACACTCTCGAGAGAAAATGAGTCTCGCCAGTATGAACTATGGGCCTTGACGCCTCCAAACCCGCCAACGAGGACAAGCACGCCTCTCGAGAGAAATCGAGCCATGAATATGATTTGCACCTCGATTGCTAGTCCAACTACAACAGTTGTCACCACTTTCGAGGGAAAACCAGAGCCTTGTCATATGAACTGTGGGCCTTGATCGCCTTCAAACTCAGTCGGTTCGATGAGGATACTTGATTCCTCTTTCAAGGAAAAAAAAAGCCTCCATATGTATGGGCCTTGATCGCTTCAACTCGGTCCAACGGGACAATTGACGATCTTCAAGGGAAAATTAAGCCTCATCGTATATGAGCTACGCTCCAAACTCCGATCCAAAGAACAGCTTGATGCTTCTCTCGAGGGAAAACTGGAGCTTCATCGTATGAGCTACGGGTCTTGATCAACAAAGTGAATAACCTTCTTCTAAGAAGAAGGTTAGAGCTCCATTGACAAAAGAAAGAAAAAATAAAAGACAAAAAAAAAAATTAATTACCCTAGCCCTTGAACTTCTACTAGATAATTTCTCATCCATCATAGAAGAACACTAGAACATATGAGAGTTGTGTCTCCTTACTTGACCATACGGGGGTTTTCATAGACCCACTATAGGGGTAAAAAAGAGAATAAATAAATAATGAAAAGAAATGAAAAAAACTTTAAAAAACTGAAAAAACCCCTCTATCCTCATTTTGGCTAACGTTTGCTAACCATTTAATTAAAAAAATCCCTCTCCTCATTATAGCATTTAATTTTTTTAAAATCTCTATGGCATTTAATTAAACAAACCCCTCTTCATTATGACATTTAATTAAAAATCCTCTCTTTCAAGACTAAATATCGATATATATAAATAAACATTGATAATTAATTAGTTAATAATTAAATTAATATATATAACATATGTAATTACAAATCGTAATAATAAGCAAAGTTATTTTATTTTAAAAAAATTTATATATTTTTGGATGAAATAAGTAATATCATCCAAAAATAGGGGGCAACTGATATGACACTGAAAATTCCACTAGTCGAAGCACAAATCTTGATGTTGAAAGAAATCTTATTTTGAGTCAAGACTAACTCAAATCAAACACTTAAAATATAATTGCAAACATTGTGATATCAGTTAGCTCATAAATATGGAGTGTTTATGATCAAATCGAGCGTCTTGATGAGCCCAATCTAACAAGCCTAAGATCTTTTAATTCCGACTTCATTTGAGCATTCAGATACTTAAAATACATTACATGATCGAAGGAATCATTTCGAGCCTTACGATGGAGTTGTTTGGATTGTATTTTTAAAAATTTTACTTCTCTAATCTACAAATAGCCTGGGGGGTCAAGCTAAAGAGAAGAGGGAGCTCTTGAGAATCCTCCAAGCATAATCATGCCACCACCACCGCGACCACCGTTTTCGGCCGCCACGCTATCCGCCATCATTAACCACCATCGCATCGCTGCCACCACCATCGATCATCAATATCCATCTCGCGACCAGCGCCACCGCCGCTGACAGCACCACGGTTGCTGCGACCATCGCCGGCCAATTGCCGGGCACCATCATCGACATCATCGTTATCCCATCGACCACCATTCGGTACCGCGACCACATCTTGCCGACCGGCTGAATCACTATCTCCGAAGTCATCATCACCGCCACCGCTTGGTCATTAACCTGATTCACCATTATCAATCGCCACCAATAAAACCTAACCACGATATATGCGAGTTGTTGATTGGAATTCCCATTGTCGCCTCTTTCATATACAATTTAATTATCGGAAAACTTTGTACTCCAAAATAAATACATAGTGGAAAATTTTTACTAGGCTAGGCCCCGTGATTTTTTTCCCCTATTTAGGGTTTTTTTTCACGTAAAAATCCTAGAGTGTCTTATTCTCTTTTCAACTATCTATGTACGTGCTGGATTCCCCAATGAAGTTAAGGCGTGAAGTTTTATTCTACCACAACTAGGTTTCTAACACACATCAGAAATAATATAATTCATTTTTAGAAATACAATTTATAAATATTTAAAAAATGCAAAAAATAAATATGATTTTAAAAAATAACATAAAAAAATAAAAATAAAATAAAATAACTCAACAAAATTTGACCCAAAGAGATGCTCGCAATAATTAAATTATTTATTGCAGAGACACCAAGGAAAGTTATCTCAATCTCTCATCCCACCGAGGCAATCCAATCGCTCAATGCAAATTCCATAAATTGCATGAGTGTAATGCGGGTCAAAAAAGTTAATAATATAAATAGTTCATGTTTGATTCATTAAGTTCTCATATTCGACTCATTCATAAGAGCCAAATACAAATAAATATTTAAGCTCAATTTATAAACGGGTTGTAAGAAATATAAATGAGTATATATCATTTATATATTTTAAGCTCAAATCATTCATTAAGCCCATGATTTGAATTTATATTTCATTTATATTTCATTTATATATGTGAATATAAATGAGAATATAAATGGGTTGTAAGAGAATTTTATGAATTTGAATTGATTTGAAGATGATTTAGGCTAAGTCCTTAAGAAAAAATCAAAGTGACTTAGGAAAGATTTATGAATTTGGATTTTGTTTGATTGATTTTAATTTATATTTCATTTATATATGTGAATGTAAATGAGAATATAAATGAGTTAGGAAAAATTTCATGAATTTGAATTGATTTGAAGATGATTTAAAGCTCCTTAAGGGGAATTAAGGACTAAGGAAAGATTTTGAACTTGGAATTTCAATCATGGGTTTCAATCATGTGGCATTGATTTGAGTTTGGTAGAAAATCAATTAAGCTGGAATGGATTTAAGTTTGATGTTGATTTGATTTGGAGTTTGACTTGAAGGAAGGAAGTGAGGAATGTGGTTCAAGCTATAGGGTAGGCAAATTTTCCTAACACCTCTAAGGCATGACCTATTCCTATGGCTAACTCTTCTAAGTCTCTAAGGTTAGGTTGAATGTCCACATAATCCCTAGATGTGTCTTAAGACTAATGATCCCTTAAAATTTAAGAGAAGCCTTATGTCTAAGATGGAGGTGTTGAGAACTCATTCTAAAAATGAGGTCAACACCGCCTATCTTTCTCCATTCGATCTAAGCTCACCAGAGCTTGGATTGGGATAAAATTGATCCCACACCATCAAGAGAAGAAGGCAAACACATCCAATGGTACAAAATGCATGACATACAAATTTCTGTGGAAAAGGACCAACCACTTTTTCCTAAACCAATAGTTTTGAAGAATTACCTCACTGGAGCTGATGTCCAGTGGTGGGATCGACCGAGGTATCTTCACCTAGTTGAGGCGACGTCCTATTGAGAATCTTGGACCTCAATTTGAAGTGAGCCACTCAGATGACCAATCCATGCACGTAGGAGCTTCGGCTTCGATCGAACTTGGACTTCCGGTAGCTTGGAAGCTTAGGAAGTGATTTGGTATTGCTCGACGAGGTGTGGTGATGGTTTGTACAAGGTTGATTGAGGTTTGATGGAGGATTGAGCAAATGGGACTTCAGATTGGCCTCCCCTATTTTAGTTGCATAATGGAGAAAGAAATGCTAGCTTGGGAGGCTTTGGAACACTCTAGGAAACTCTATGGTATTTTGAAATCACTCAAGGGGCTCTCCTAGTGCGAATGGTCATGTTTGCCGCTCGATATGTCTCTGAATTTTTGTTGATTTGCTACCATCGAGGTGAGGGGTGTATCACTCCATGGCTCGCCAGATTGGAGGAAAGCCTAAATATGAAATTTCTCATTTAACATACGATGGCGCTTAAGCAGCAGATATTTCTCAAACTTTTTTTGGTTTTAGCTGACATTGGCCTCTCTATCTTTTGCTTTTGTGTGCCCCGATACTAGTGTTGCGGCATTGTTTCCTCCAAATTACTGTACAAATCCATGAATTATAATGACATGACAGCGTCCTTCTAATGCCGAAGTATTGTCTTCTCTGTCTCTAAACCAAGACCTCCATAGTCTTTGTTAGGAGATAAAGATAAAGCATGTAAAACCAGTTTAAGTATTTCAGAGCATACACATAATAAATGAAAATAAAGCAAAAGCAATCACACAGAAAAACACTAGATTTAATGTGAAAAAACTCGAGAATAGGAAAAAACTATAGAGCCATACCACAAAGAAATCCATTATGAAAAAAAATTGAGGAAAAATACGCAAAATTTTCCAATCATATTCAACTTCCTTAATAAATTTAGCATTGCCCGTCTCAAAAAAGGATTTATTTGAAGAGTCATAAAACTTAAAACCATTCGACCTTTCTGAGTGTCCAATAAAATAGCCACTAATGGTTCTTGAGTCCAACTTTCTTTCATTAGGCTTATATGACCTAGCTTAAATTTTCCAGATATGAAGATGTCTAATCTTTCTTCTAATCCATAATTCATATGGGGTTTTAGTTACTATTTTACTTGGAACTCTATTAAGGATGTATACTGCAATCTTTAAGACTTCTCCCTAAAGTGATTCTGTTAAGAAAGAATGATTTGTCATACTTCTAATCATATCCATAAGGGTCCGATTTCATCTCTTAGCTATATTATTTTGACTTATAGTCTCTAGTATGGTGTATTGAGACAATGCCACATTAAAATATTTAGCAAAATGGCAATGTTGTTTATAATCCATCATATCTATCATAGTATTCACCATCACTATTTTTTATAACTTTATTTTCTTTTCAGTTGATTTTCAACTTCAATCTTAAAAAAATTTTGAAGTCCATGATTGACTCAAATCAAGTATAAGTACCCATAACGAGAATTATTATCTATAAAAGTAATAAAATACTATAGTCCATTCTAAGTAGCTGTGGGGGATGAATCAAAAATATCCATATGAATTAATTCCAAGATGCTTAAACTTCTGGTAGCACTAATTTTCTTAATATTAATTTTTTCCCATGATACATTCTGGTAGCACTAATTTTCTTATAGTTAGTGTCGTTAAGCACAAGAATGTTATTCAAATTGGCAGATATAGAAAAAATATTAACTGAAAAGAACAAAAATACCTACAATTAACAATATTATCATTTCCTTATGTATATATAATGTAAACTAAAATATTAACAAAATAGATGCTTTAAATAAAATATTTAATAAAATGGGCACATATATGATACCTAACACAATATTATGATTTAGTCTTTGAACAGAAATAACAAATTTGTAAATGGTACTCTTAAAATTCCAATCAAGAAATATTGATAATAAATTCTTCGGATAATATACCTATCTTTAGATCGACATATTGTATGCATGATTAACATAAGTTTATCAAATATTTCAATAGAATTTAATTTCATTCATTTAAATTTCAATCGCCCTAGTCATCGCCCTGTCGTGCTATGGAGATTTCCATCTCCCCTTTTTGTTGTGTGGCTTTCTTGGCTCCTCTTTCATCTCACTACTCGGCCGTTTTCTCTATTGTTTGACATGCAAGCTGTGATCATGGATATACATCTTTGGAAACCCAGCTTCTTCTCTTGCAGTTGTCAAACTTCCTGAACCCTCGGGGATCTCTGGATCTAATCCTTCCCTAGCATCTAAATCTTTCAAAGATGTTCTTGCGGGTAAGGCAAACAACACAAGTGAATTACTTGATCTTGTCTCTACTTCTTTCTAGAGTACCCGCGACATGTGTGTATTCGGTGGAAAGGTTTTTAAACCATTTGAATTTACATTGGTTGGTAAATTTACGCTGCGGCGTCCTACTATGGAGAATATTCGATCCTTTTTTCATAGTTTGAAGCTCTCTGGTATTTTTTTGTTGGATTGATAGATCCATGCCATGTTCTGATTCAGCTTTTTAATGATCTAGATTATTCTTGAGTTTTTTCTAGATGATCGTATTTTGTTTTCAACTGTCAGATGCGTTTATTGAAATGGATGCCTTATTTTGACATTAAGGAGGAGTCTCCTATTATTCTTGTCTGGATTTCCATTCCCAATTTACATGTGCATTTTTTTCATCCAGAATTTCTCTTTGTCATTGCTGGGTTGTTCGGTTGGCCTCTCCAATTGGATCAAGCGACTACTTCTAACACAAGGCCATCTATTGCTCGGATACTTATTGTGTTGGATATAACTAAAAAATATCCAAAGGAAATTTGGTTAGGCTCAGAGAAATATGGTTATTTACAAAAAGTGGAGTTTGAAAACTTTCCTGTATTTTGTTCTCATTGTAAAATTCATGGGAATGGGATTTCAGAATACTTTGTGGTTCATCCACATCTCAAGAAAAGTTCTGATGTGCTTCCTAAAGCTTCTTCGCCTCTTAAGGCCCCCTTGATTAAATCACAAAATGCTTTGGTCTTTAATACCTCCTTACCGGAATCTTAGGGCCATTACCTTGAGCTTTCTATCCCTCAATCAGATACTGCAATGGCTATTCTTGATAATCTACAGAATGGCATGCTTGGTAATAATGATGAGGTCCCTTCTAATGGAAATCACTTAAACTGCAACAATATTGGCATAATGTTACTAATAGCAATTTGACACCCCTTATGGTTGCTAATTCTCTATCCAATGCAGCTATTCCTAACTCTTTGACACCCTTAATCAAAGGTAAAGTGAATTATCATGAAGGAATGGTTGATGTGCAATATTTAGAGATAGTATCTACTCTTGATTTAGGTATTTGTGTGCTACCTGCCTCTAATCCTTCTTGTGCTTCCTCTTCTAACCTTGACCTGATTGTTAATCTGACTTTACAACATAACAATGAATTGGAAGAAGGTGAAATGGCCTACAACCTCAATGGGCCTCTTTTTTCCAAGGAATTTCCTTATCAATCATTATCTAATGGTGATGCTGTGGATATGGCCAATAAATTTCAGATAGTTTTTAAGAAGAAAAACAAATCCTCTAAATCTAAATTTCCTAGCTTTGCTAGAGTTACTCGATCTGGCTCCTTTATCAAAAAAATAAATGATTTCTTTCCTTATTTAGAATGCGAGAGAGATTGGTACCCTCTCTGTTAGAAACAAAATTAGTAATTTAGTTCGTTCTCATAATATTTCTTTCTTGGCCATTTTGAAACCCTTTATTCTTCCTTCTAACATTGCTTCTGTTGCTAGAATGATTGGTTTTGATAATTTCTTTGCTAACTCGAGTAATAAAATATGGATTTTTTGGATGAGTCCTTTGTTTTACAAGTTATGCAGGATTTACATGAGGTTGTAAATGTTAAAATTACTTATGATAGTTGGTGTTGCTTTGGGTCTTTTGTCTATGCCTCTTGTAATAGGTATGGTAGAAGGATTTTGTGGGAAGATCAACTTCTCTTCCTCTGTCAATGCTCCCTAGTTTGTGGGTGGGGACTTTAACATTATCTCTTCCTCTTCTGAATGAGTTGGTGGTAACGCTCTTAACCTATTCTCCGTAGAGGAATTCAATAACATGATCCTGGATTGTCATCTTATTGATATTAGTTTTACTGGATCTCTTTTCACTTGGAATAACCACAAACTATGGCAAAGATTAGATAGGATCCTATTTAATGATCTATGGATCAATCTTTTTCCTATTACCTCTATTGAACATCTCAGTAGAACCCTATCCGATCATTCCCATTTTCTCATCACTATTATGGTTAGTGAGGATAAACCCCCCTCTCATATTCCATTCCATTTTCAAAATATGTGGCTTATGGATGATCAATTTATGGAGGTGGTTGCTAGTAATTGGAGCGAACCTCTCCATCCTAATGATTCTATTGTCAGAATGATGAGATTATGGTTCAAATAAAAAGGCTAAAATAATGCCTCAATTGGTGGAACAAAAACTGCTTCAAAAATCTTTTTGCCAACATTAAAGAATTAGAACATGAGGTTATGGTTTTAGAAGACGCTATCGTTAATGATCCATCCAAAATGCCTTATCAACTCAAGCCAAAGATAGGTTAACATGTTATCAAGACATGGAGGAGACTTATTGGCGGTAAAAAGCATCTATAAAATAGATATCTGATGGAGATAGAAATACCAAATATTTTCATGCAATGGTTAAAAAGAAAAAGGCTCTAAATCACATTAAAAAATTAAAATAAATGATGATAGTTGGTGTACTGATAATAAGGAGCTTATTGATTCTAGCATTTCCTTCTTTACTGAGCTCCTTAATAAAAATGTGACTTATGATGAGATTTCTTTGCCTGAAGTTATTCCTAATCTCATCTCAAATGAAGATAACATTATTCTTACTTCATTACCCTCTGAATCCAAAATTTCTAACATTTTGCATAAGATGAATATAGATTCGATTGCTAGTCTAGATGTTTTTACTACTTTATTTTTTCAAAAATGCTGGCATATCATCAAAGAAGATTTGATTAAAGCTGTTATGGATTTTTTCAAGGGAAGTAACATCCCCAAATATTTCTCTAGCACTTCTATTATTTTAATCCTAAAAATAGAGAATCCTGAACTTTGGAGCCATTTTAGGCCAATTAGCCTTTGCTCTTTTCTTAATAAGCTCATCTCTAAGATTGTGGCTAAAAGACTAAGTATTTTGCTTCCTAAAATTATCTCCTCCAACCAAACTAGTTTTGTTAAAGGTCGATCTATTTCTGATAATGTTATGTTAGCCCAAGAGATCATCCATGATTTAAAGCTAAGGTTTGTTGTGGTAACCTACTTTTTAAGCTGGACATTTCCAAAGCTTATGATAACATTGGTTGGGGTTTCCTTTATAAAATCTTAACTCTATTTGGATTCTCTAATCAATTTATTACTTTAACTAAGAATAGTATTGAGAACTCTTGGTTTTCCTTACTTATTAATGGCGAGGTCCGTGGCTTCTTTTCTTCCTCTCATGGGTTAAGGCAAGGGGATCCCCTCTCTCCGATTCTTTTCATTATTGCTATGGAATATCTCTCTAGAAGTCTTGAGTAGATGTTTTGTAAAATGCCTAACATGTATTACAAAATTAGGGGTGTCTTTCCCATTTCCCACCTCAGCTTTGTTGATGATTTCATTATATTCTGGAATGGTTCTACTCTTTACATTAAAAAGTTATGTAAATTCCTTACTTTGTTTGGTTGGGAAAGTGGTTTGAAGATTAACCCTAATAAAAGTTATTTTATTTCTAGTTTATCAATTTCATTATCTAGGATCTATGCTATTAAGAATATTATGGGCTTTGCACATAAAACCCTGCCTATAAGTACCTAGGTACTCTTTTATATCGAGGAACGAAAAGATCTTCCCTATTTGATGAATTTATTTAAAAAATATATAAGAAAACTTCCTCTTGGGAGTTTCACTTTCTCTTTGGTGCTAGATTTATCCTGATCAAAAGCATTCTTTGTTCTTTGCCTTTCTATCTGCTGTCCACTATTGTGCCTACTAGTTCAATTATTAAAAGGATTAATAGACTTATTAACAAACTTTTTTGGGGTTCTACCTCATCTTCTAGAGAGACTCATTGGGCTAGTTGGCATAACTATTGTGGGCCTTTGAATGAAGGTGGTTTAAATTGCAAAACTTTAGAAGACTCCATTAAATATTTTTCATATAAAATATGGTGGAATCTTAGAAACAATCATAGCTACTGGTCATAATTTATTCTTGACAAATATTATAAGGGAAACACCCCCTCACTTGCCCTTACAAACTTGGGGATTCTCCGGTGTGGAGAAGACTTTGAAATATAAAGTGGGCTACTGAGAATTTGATCTCTTGGGGCGTGAATTCGGGATCATCCTTCTTTTGGCAAGATAATTGGTTGGGCCAAGGTTCTATTGATTCTTTACTTAATACTCATTCCACTGAGAGGCTTAAGGTTAATCATTTCATTACATAACACTTGGGATGTAGCTCAATTACTTTCCAATGTCCCTAATGTGATAGTAAACAAAATCCTTAATATTAGTCCAGTTTCTAATAAATCTGACCAAATCCTTTTTAAAAGTTCCTCCTATGGAGATTTTGTTTTTAAGGATGTTTGGCATGCTTTCAGACTTAAAATTCAAGAGTCATTAGTTTTCACTAAAACCTAGAGAATTTCTATCCCCACCTCATTCTCGATTTTAATTTGGCGTATTCTAAAGCACTACATTCCTGTCGACGTCACCCTCCTTAAAAAAGGTTTCCACCTCCCCTCTAAAAGCCAATGTTGTCTTCACATTGAAACCGGTGGATCATGTCTTGAATGGCCCTATATAAGGTTTGGAGCTGGTATGATAGTATGTTAAATACTCTCCATTTTGATGGATCACTCTCTATCATGTAACTTCTTGAAACTTTTTTTTCTTATACCCCTAAAGGCCATGTCAAAGTTGTTTTAGCCACTACTCTATTGTGGTATATTTGGTTGGAAAGAAATGATGCTAAGAATCGTGATATGCCTATGAACTATCATCGTATTATTGCTAGAGCCAAAGGTAAAATTACGTCTCTTTATAAAGCTGATCTCCTTACTTCTTCTAGTTTCAAAGGGTACAAATATATGGCCCCTAACTTTGGGATTATATATTGGATAAATCCTAATTTTCATGTCATTAAGGTTAACATGGATGGTTCAGTTTCTAATGGCTTTTATGGTTGTGGGAGAATTTTAAGAGATTATAGTAGAAAGGTGATCTCTGCTTTTGCTGCTCCTCTAAGACCATGATCTGTACTATTTATCAAGCTTTATGGTCTCCACTATGAGATTTATGTCTACATTCAGAAAGGATTCCAAAAAATTTTGTTTAAAATTGATGCTCTCCTTCTTCTGGATATTAAAATCAAGAGCTCATGGCAATGCTGAAGTTCTCTATTTACTTAACCATACAAGGAGACTTCTTGCCACCCTTGATTATCATATTTCTCATATCTATCGGGAAGGTAATTCCTATGCTGACTTTCTTACTAATTGGGGAGCAAAGTCCTCTTCTGTGAATCATTCTCCAATGATGATTTTCCTTCCCTCTTACGAGGGCTTATGAATTTATATAAAACGGTTTGCCCTATGTTAGAAGTCCTTAAAACATTTTTCCTTCCTTTTTTTAAGGAGGATATTTGGGAATCATAATTTATTTTTACTGCACGGCTGTTTCACCTTTTTTGTTTGTGTTGGGGCTAGTCTTCCATCTTGCCCATTTGCTATTTTTGTCACTTTTCCTTTCTAGTTGGCAGTTGGGTGCTACTAAATAGCCATGGATTGTTTGTGTTTTTGGACTATTTTGGTTATGCTGCTCTTTCCTTACCCTTTTCTATACTTTGTGGTTTCCTATTATTTCTCCCTGCAACCTTTTTCTGGTTATCCTGCAATGGTGGATTTTGTTGTAACCCCAATTATTGGATAGCTGGTACTTGTCTTATTATATGGGTTAGATTGTTCACCTTGCTTGCCATTAGTGCGGCTTCCTTCAATGTTTGGGATTGTTTCTTACCACCTTTCCCTATTGTCCCCACTAGTGATATTTGCTTAACTATTATTAACTTCCTTTTTTGTGGTTTGTTTACTGTAATGGCACTCCCTACAATATTTTCTGTAGGACTCATTATTTGGTTTACATTCAGTGTTTGGCTATATATTCTATCAATTTTTTATTGGTCAGCTGGGAAGCTATTGTGGTTGGTTTGTTGACTGGTTTTTTTCGGTTTGCTGCTAGTTGGTTAACCACGGTATCTGCGCCCCTATTGTGGATGAGTTATGCTGACGTAGGTCTGAGGATTTAACTGTAATATTATGGCTTTGATGTATGGATTTGTTCACTACTTCAGTTATGCTAAGTTCTTTTTGAACCGTACATATATGGTTACAATCATGCTATTAATATGGTGGATGTTTTCATTTATACTGTTGACCTTATTTGGTTACTCTCTCTATGGGATGACCTCTGGCTGGGTTGTTGTGGGCTTGCATTATGATATTATGTTGTCACTGTTTGGGTTCTCTTTTCGTAAAAGGAAATGGTGTCTTCCCTTTATCATTTGTATCTGTGTTGCCTTCTCTCCCATGTGTATGTGGATGTGCCTTGGTAAGCTGGTAACTTTGATTGACTTCCTCAATAAGGGGTTTCTTCTGCTTGGGATATTGTTGTCTATGATTTCTACTGTTATGTTGGCACTATCCAGTGTTTATTATTTTAGTAAGGATTGTTGCCACCCCCTTATCATTTGGATTGGTGTTTACTTCTCTTTCATAGTGTATGTAGCTACGCTTTGGTATGCAGGTCTTAATGATCACACGTCTCTCTTCCATTGGATGGTTTGGTCCCCCATGTTTGTTGGCTATGATGGCTGGGATGATTTCACCCATTCTTTGGTTGGTAGTAGCACGTCTGATGTAACCCTTCCTTTGAAGATTAGATGTTCATGTTTGCGGCTACCCCAATTTGGTGTGATTGCGCCTGAGCCTTTCTCCACACAATCCTTTTTTTCTCTCTCAAGTTATTCTATTTCTACCTTCAATTTAGCTTGAATCAATTTAACGATGCTAATTTTTTCTTCTAGATGTTTGCAGATTTCGTGTTGTTCTCTTGCAGGTTCCTTCTCTCTAGAGGTATAAACTTCTCTCATCCTCAAGAATCACTGCTGATGGCTGGCTAATGGCTTTTTTTTTACTTATGTGTACCTTTTGCATTCTTTCACTTTTTCATATGTTTTGGTTGTAATTAGGGGATTCACTCTAGGATGAATGTAGTTTTGAGTTTTGAGTTTATCCTCTTAAGGATCTTGTAACCTTTATGAATAAAATTCTATATGGGGTTCCCAAAAAAAAGTTTATCAACTATTTATAATCGCCAATCCAAAAAATAAACTTTCTTTGGGCCGATTATTTTTCACATAAATATAATCCTATGATATATATATATATATACATTTCAAAATTAAATAAGTTGACATAATAGAGGTCACTTTGGTGACATAATATTTCAATTTAAATTATTTTGAAATAATGAATATCAACTATATCATTCTAGTAATGGTTTCAATTTATACCAACTTCAAACAATTGACAACAGTACAAACTTTAGAAACTATTTTAATAAGCAGTTGATTTATATTAACTTAATTAGTTTAATTTGGATGCTAAAGGAAAATGTATGCGCATAAACTATTTTTTGCTTGAAAGAAAATTGAATAAGCTATATAAAAATAATAGCAATTGTTTGCATTTAATGTATAATAAACAGAATAATTTACAACTAAATATGTAAAACCTTAGATCGAAAAATCTAAACAATTGAGTTAATGTTACTAATTATACACAAAATGGGCTTCCTCTGAATTACTCAATAAAAAAGCCCACCAAATTAAACGAACAGAAGAAAAATATTCATGTTTTAAATGAAATAAATATAAATGTATATATATATATATATATATATATATATATATATATGATACTAAAATGAAACGTTTTATATTATAAATGTAATATTTATAACTATCTTAATATAAATTAAAAAAAACATTTAAGATGCATCATAAGTAATCATCACAAATTGCTCATAAAATCAAGCAAATGCTGAATTCATCTTTGCCGGATTTAAAGCATCAATTTCAAAAAAAAAATGGTTAATCTTCTTTCATTTTTTTAAAATATAATAATAAGAAAAATAATTATAACCATTAATCATAATTTTACAAAATCCTCAAAATTTAAAAAAAAGAATGAAAGATGAAGCATGCTTGAATCAAATTCATATGGCTGAATATAAATTTTATTTCTCAAATTAAAATCATAATTACGAGAATAAACATATTGATCACATAAATAAAATTGAAATTGTGATAAAGTTTAAAGTAAATTTTGCTTTTTTTACTCAAAATTAACTAAAAAAAACATCTAAGAATGTCAATACTTCATGTACGATCAAATAATTTGCACAAAATGTTTAAACACGCATTTGATCTAAAATTTTCAAAGTAATCAATACAAAGATTGAGAAAAAAATCATTTCTCGATTTAATATGATAATTCATACCACTTTCAAAACATATGAAGATAGAATAAATTTATCTTTCCTGATCTCATATCAGTCATCAACAAGATTTAAAAGATAAATCAATGGAAAGAACTATTGAATTTTGGCCTACCACTTTTAAAATGTTCAGAGAGAGAGAGAGAGTCTTCTTTCACTTAAGATGATAAAAAATAAGAACCAACCCTTTAGAATGATCAGATCTTATTTATATTTCAAATGATTTGATTTTATTTCAAATTTCATTATTAAAATAAAATAAAATGTCCTGGTCTATAATTACACAAAAATTAATAAAATATCTCAAAAGTATAAAATTAATTAATCTTTATTTGATCACAAAATTAATAGGCTTAAAAATAAGATAACACCTAATGTATAATTAAATTTATATGTGATTTCACATTCACAATTCTTAACAACAACTCCTCAAAGCAACTGCTCTATGAATGCATAAACAATTCGCTTCTTCCACAAAGAAGATCATTTTCAGTTATTCTCAATTAAAAATTTTGCTAGAAATACTTGAAAGAAGAATGAATAATTGCCTCATTCGACTACTTTGTAATCATCTGCTGAACTTTAGAAAGCCACAAGCTGGGGAACAACGCTTGCAAGGATGAACTGAGAAATTTAAAAATGGAGACACAATATATAACAAGAATGGGTTTTTTTGGCACTGGAATTGAAATTTCTTATCACATCGAGTTGCTTCTGCACAATCTTAGATCTCTTTTTGGGTCTTCGATAAAAGTCCTCTTCGATCTCTTCATGGGATAATGAAACAAAGAAATGCCTTCGCTTGCCATTTTCGCTGGCGATTGATCTTAGTGTACTTGCTTTGGCTAGATCGTATTTTCCCATTAGCAGTTTAGGGGATTGATTTCTTCCATTCTCCGATTGGGCATAGTAGGAAGCTCTTCTTGTCCAAAGATTTCATGGCCTGGTTGGTGCTGCAACAACCTCTTCAGCGGTGGTAGAAGGTGGTTTATTCTGCTCAGTCTCCTTTTCCTTGGAATCTCCTGCGTCAGAAGAATATGAAGCTTGCCACTTGTTCTAGGGCTCTATTTGGGTTTTAGGAACCGTCGATCCAGCGACAGAGCTATCGATCCCAAAGAAGGGGTTCACACAGTGGAGAATCCATTGATAGCCCTAGCTTGTCGTCGGAAAGGAAAAATTGTGAAATCGAGTCTGCCTCGCAGGAGAGCGAGTCGCTGCCTTCTCCTTGGGGGTGCCGGCGAGCTCTTCCAGCCTCCCTGTCACCCTTGACCTCTAAACAGCATAATTAGCAAGCAGAAGATGGAAAGAAGGGAAGAAGAGAGGAAGTGGGAGGCTGGGAGCAACGCGCAAAGGTTCAACGTTCATCGGGGTTCTGTTCTATGCTATTGTGGTTTTAGGTTTAATTAAAATTATGTGTTAAAATAAATAAACTTACGGAAGCCCGCTTTGAAGGTCTATGCAGATTATTCATCCATCGTTGGAATGAGCGTGATTACATTATTTTTAAATTGGGCCATACGATGGATATGCTTGTGTTCGTCGTTTGCTAAAATGAGATGCTCCTTACGAGGCTATTCCAATCAAACTTGTAAAATCACATAATAAAAATAAATGATAAGAAACACAATTATATTTAGATAATGTACGAGTTCACATACCTCAAATATGATTATCAATAATAACAGTCACTTGATGATTATCTCCCAACCACCATTGCTTGATTGCAATGGCTGAACCATCATCTCACAACTATATTTTCTTGATTTTCATTGCTCATCTCCACTACTCAACTATAGTCTCCCAATATTTGATGATCAATTAAGATCGCTTATCTGCCATCGTCCTATGAGATCTCCTAACAACATCACTTGATGATGGTCTCAACCTCTATCATTTGCAAAACCATTTACATAAATATAATATACGCATCAGACCTCTAACAACCGACTCTGCTGATTTCAATCATCCAACTAGCATATTATCCAACAATCACATGATATTTTCATCTACCACACGACTACACTCTCTACATCTCAAACAATCATCAATGATCACCCGTTCATTATCTCCCAACTAAAGTTTTCCGGCATCTATCGCTTGACAATAATCTTCTAACACTCATCACCTAACTCAATCCTAGACTATCTTTTGAAACTACAGTCATATAACTATGATGCAAAAGTATCTAACATATATTGGACAAACGCAGGACATCTCCAACACATGTTGGAATGTCTAATTTTTTAAAAAAAATTCTAACATGCATGTTAGACACATGTCCTAAATAATTAAGTTTAAGTTTTATAAATATTAAATAAATGTATACTTTAATAAAAAAAATTTGTTTGGTTATACTATAATATATTATTTTTTGTATATACTATACTCTAAAAATTATTAATATCTTATTCATTTTTAAGATATCATTAGAATTTGATTGCTAATTATTTTTTATTATATCTATTATTTTTTGTAATTATTTACGCTTTCTTTACACTCTATTTTGATTTAAACATAATATGTTAATCATTTACTCATATTTCTTACGTTGTTAAATATCAATATTTTTTGTCCGTATAATATTATAACTTTTTGGCTTATTTAATATTTATATAGTTTATATAATTATTATATATTATTTTAAAATTTATAAATTATACATTTATAAAAATGTTGTATCAAATATGTATTTGTGCCCTATATTTTTAAAATAGATGTTTTCCATGTATGTGTCATTGTATCCATATCAGTGCAACTTAGGCCTAGGGGTGAGCGTTTGGTTGATTTGGATGGATTGGGTGATAAATTTTTAAAACCGATTGGTTTTGGATTCCCAAAAATAATGAACCAAATCGACCAAATAAAATGCAAAACCAAACAAACCGAATAATAATTTGGTTCAGTTATTTTGGTTTGGTTTTGATAAAAAGTTTTACATTTAAAATTATTTGCACAATTTTATTGTATAATCAAAATGCAATTAACTATTTCATGTGCTAAAAAAATATTTAAAACTAATTTTTACTTACCTGAACGATGTTTTGAACTTAAAAGTTGATGGAACCATATTACCATATTATGTGACCAAAATATTTTGGAAAATTGGATAATGGTCATCCAAAAAAGTACCTACTAAGTATTTAAAATAAATAAATAAGTGTATAATAAATAAGTCTATTATACTTAAATTAATAATATCGCATTACATATAATTACTTGTTTGGTTCCATCCAAAATTTTATTTAACAAACCGATCCAAAACTAAAACCAAAGTTTTCATCAATTTAAACCAAAATCCAAATTACTAACTTAAAAACCGAACCAAATTACTCCAAAACTTTGGTTCGATTTGGTTTTTTGGTTAAAACCAAATAATGCACACCCCTACTTACGCCCAACCTCTATTGCTAGACTATGGTCTCCCATTCGCATTGCCTAACTAAAATCTCTCAATAAACTTTACTTGATGATGACCTCCTAATCAATGTCATACAACCACAATTGCCCAACTACCATCATTAAATTAAAATCACTCGACCACTATCCTCAACGCATCATCGACTAATCTCAACCTCCAACAACTAACTATGATTGCTTGACCTCTGAAATCTGATTATGGTCATACATCTTCCATCACCCTAAACTTTATTGAATGTCATCGCTAATAATGTCAACATATACCATCATTTATATGGGCAATATATGTCACTGCCTATAAGGTTGATACATATCATTAACAATAAAGTTGATGTTAGCCAACTTTTCTTCTATCATTGCACACAATGTTAAAACATATCATCACAAGTAATACAAATGAATTCCAGCAACACAAAATTGATTCTTTGCATTAGTATTACAATTAAACAAGATGTCTTTTTATCAAATCTATGCATTAGCATTACCATTACACTAATTTCTTTTTTATTGATCTCTCCTCCAAAGAAAAGATTGAGCATACCATAATATAATTTCTTGAAAGTAATATCAAAGTATTGAAGTTTATTCTAAATAATTTTTTCCTATTCTCTACAAAAAGACTATCATTTATAATAGTCAATATATATTAGTGAAATTATTTTAATTAGATAAAACCCAACAATTTTTCCCCTTTTTGAGTTTTCATGTAAAAACTTTTATATCCCTTACCATTCTTCTCTTAATCATAAATTTGTTGGATCTTCTTACAAAGTTGAGATACTAAATATCATTTATTTATTAATGTGAATATCCTAGCACACAACAGAGTTTATACTATATGCATTTTCTCACTTTTTTTGGGCTATCTTTTTTTTTATATATGTTGCTTTATTTAATATTACAATGAAAAGAATGAAAAATATGAGAAAGATGATGACATCATTAGCACAATGTAACTCATCAAAAGCATATAACAAATTCTTTAAAAACCATGGTTTAAAAAAATTTAGAGTTTAACCAACAAAGTACAAACAACAATAATAAAGAAAATGCCAATCCACTCTCTCCATCATAAAAAAAATATAAATCCTTTAATTCTACTCAGGTGGTGGTTAAAAAAAATATTTTCTAATAAGTTAATAATCAATGTAAACATCAGAAAGTTAAGAACTTTTAGAATACAAAACCAATAGATAGCTTCCTAAATACTATACTTAAGTAAATCTCTTTGATGGTCGAGGGCCTTGGGGCAAGCCAATAGTGGGGTAACAAATAAAGAAAAACTCATCCCAATGAAAACGGGTAACACATTATGGCTCGAGGTCGCCATTCTAAAAACTCTAGCATTTCTTTTATGGCATTCAAAATGAGATCGTGTTCATGCATGAAAAATCATCAATTCATTTTATTTTTTACTTTGAGCCAATAATTATGACATATATAACACATATACAAGCTTTAAATTTAAGATCTTTTAAAGTTAAGCTCTCAATATATACTGCGTTCATAACGGTATACTACACTATAGTGTTGTTTAGAACATTATGATCTTTTGCTTTGTAGAATCCGCCTTAAAATTATATTTTCCAACTTGATCTTCTTGCGTTGCCGGAAAGTTGTTGTTTTACTTTTGAAAATAAAAAAATTGTCGGCATCCATATTCTTCTCAGATCTTCAAACACTTTTTCAGATTTGCAGACCAAATTAATTGCAAATTTAAAATTTAAAATTTTGAGAGGAGTTTTCTTTTTGTTTCTCCAAGAATGACCAAAGAATAGTTGGGATTAGACTCTCACTGTAACCCAAAAGAAATCAAGCGTGAGCATAGATTATTGGAAGCTTTAAAATGAAAAATGTATGACATGTATTAGGTGAGATGGGCTAGCCGGAGGTGTTGAAGCTGGGAAGGAAAAAGAAATGAGAGAAAGATATTGATATGAGTCCGGTTGGGGTTAATTGAAATGCTCTGAGTGGAATGAACCCATCTTGAGCTAGGAATAGTGATTGGGTTCAAGACGCCTCAGCCATCCATCATGGTATTCTCATTGCTTTGGATCAGATTACTTTTTAGATTGACCATCTCGCATATGGGAAACCACGCGTGTTCGTGGTTGATCCGTTTCTAATCCTCTGGAAGGAATTTGAGCCATTGATGGAGATTGCTCTCAGTTTCCCCGATGAATCTTCTATGAGAAGTTGTAACCCTATCTTTGTTTCTCTTTTGGTTGATCAGGAAGGAAAAGTGGCAAGGAGAAAACCCTAGGCTTTCTGGTCGGAGAATGGGAGGTTTCCAGTGAGAAAAGCTAGAGAAGAACTCAGAGGAAGAAGGAGAAGAGAAGATGCAGATGAGAAAAGAAGTTGCTTTTAGAATTATTCATCCTCCTCTGTTTGGTTTCTTTACCCTATTTATACTTTCTGTTTTTCTTCTATAGCCTAGATCTATGCTCTTTTTTACAAGGGTTGAAATTCTATACACTTTGTAAATTTTTTTGTTATATCATGTTGTCTTTATCTTGCTGCCTTCGAATATTTTGTTATTCTGCTATTTAGCCAAGATCATTTCTTGGTTTCTTGATTGCTTCTTTATTATTCTTTTGTCCTCTCAAGATCTCTCTCAAGTCATTCATGTTCTTTGGCTTCTCCTGTATAATCTCTTTGCTCTTTAGTTTCGATATTTATTAATTCAGTAGTCTTGGTTTGTTGTATTGTTGGACTTAGAGTTGTAGTCAGAATTCCCTTCTTGTACTATGGCCTCTTGTAATTTATGGATGCATGTGGCTCATTTCTTTTACTCTTCTAAGTCTTTAAGGATTGACCCGATTCTTATTTTATTATATTATTGAATGAAATCTTTCATCCAATATGGACTTTACTTTGCTTCTTTTGGAGAATTTGAAATCATATCATTCCCCTACATTGACCTTGTCCTCAAAAGGAAATACTTATTTCTTCACTTGCACCCAAGAAGCATCTAGAGTCCCTCCCATTGTATTAAGATTTCTTTAATTTGTTGATTCCCAGTAGTACGTGATCTAAAACTTTAAAGTTTAACTAACATCTGCCTATGAAATGAATTTTCTGTGTGTAGAATCATGTGTATTGCTTGAGTCCGGATGCATGAAGCACATTATGTATCCTTGTTTCGGCAACTTATTCTATATGCTACTCGTCCTATTTTCTAGAGAATTTTGAAAGGACCATAGCATTTTCTCTGTAGTTTTGTATACTGATTCCCAGAGACTGAAGTTTGTCTATAGGGTTGTAGTTTAACTAAACTAAATCATTTACTTTGAATTGAAGCTCTCTTCTATGTTTATCAGCCATTTGATTCATTCTATTTTGAGCTTCCTATAAGTTTGTTTTAAGTAGCTATAAAATTTTATCCCTCTGTTGTAAAACTGTTTCCACCTCTGTGTTGCTAGCTGTATTCTCATTTTAGGGTATTACTGAAGGAGGAAGTCTGCCATATACTATTTGAAAAGGAGTCATTTTTGTGGAAGTATTGATGGATGTATTATAGGAGAATTCTACCCATAGAAGCAACTGTAACCACATCCTTGGTGTCTCTAAAATAAAACTCCTTAGATATTGCTCTAGGATTCTGTTGGTTACCTCTATTTGGCCATCAGTCTGGGGATGGTATGCACTGTTGTGCTTTAATGTAGTTCCACTTAACCTGAATAATTCCTGCCAGAAATTGCTCATAAAGATTGGGTCTCTGTCTGAAATTATACCTTGTGGTATGCCAGTAGTTTGGCTATGTCTGAAATAAAAATCTAGGCTATATAGGAGGCTGTAAAACTGATTGGAAGGGTTAAGAAGTGTGCATATTTTGATAGTCTATCTACCACCACTAATATAACAATTTTATTATGAGACTTGGGTAGTCCTGTAATAAAATCCATTGATACTTCCTCCCAAATGGCTTCTGGTATAGGTAGAGGTTGTAGTAACCTAGCTGGCTTCTGAGTATCATATTTAACTTGTTGACAAATAGGATAGGTTAAGACAAAGTGTTTAATATCTTGTTTCATATGCTTCCAGTAGAATTGTTGATTAACTCTCGCCAATGTCTTCTGAATTCTCCCATGGCCTCCTACTGGTGTTGAATATAATTCTCTTAGAATAGTGTTTCTGATTGCTGATTCTTGAGCTATGACAATCCTATCTTTATAGTGTTTCAATCCATTAACAAGTCTATATTTAGGAAATAAACTTGGATTGTCTGATATTTTCTTATGCAGGTCTTGTAGTTCAGTGCTAGCATGTGTTTTCTCTTTGATTTGTTGCATTATAGTATTGAATTGTTGAGTATAAGCATATAAGCTGAATGATATAAGTGATTCTGAGTTATCAGTTGTAGGACTATCTTCTATGTAAAATAATTTTCTGGACAAAGCATCAGCTACTTTATTTGCAATCCGTGGTTTATATTCAATAGTGTAGTCAAATCCAAGGAGTTTGATTAAAAATCTCTGCTGTTCAGGAGTCTAAATTGTTTGTTGCATTAGCTCCCTTATGCTCTTTTGATCTGTCCTGATGATAAACTTGTTACCTAGCAGATATTGTCTCCATCTTGCTACTATTTTTGTTATAGCATACAATTCTCTTGCATATGTTGATGCATTTTGTAATGTTGGAGAGAGCTTCTTACTAAAATAAGCTATAGGATGGCTGTTTTATATTAAAACAGCTCTAATTGTTGTACCAGATGCATCTGTCTCTATGATAAAAGGCTGAGAAAAATTGGGATAGGCTAATACTGGGAGAGATGTCATTGCTTATTTTAATTATAAAAATGTTGCTTTCGATTTTTCTGTCCATTGAAAATGTTGCTTGGCTAATATAGAAGTTAGTGGAGAGGCAATGGTTGCATAGTGTTTAACAAATTTTCGATAATAGCCTGTTAAACCCAAAAAACCTCTTAACTGTTTGATTGAATTGGGTAAAAGCCATGCTATCTTGCTTGAACCTTTTGGGATCCACTACTTGTATGCAGATAAAATATGTCCTAAATACTCAATTCTGTTCTATATAAATGAGCATTTAGATGGTTTGATAAACAGTGAATGTTGCTTGAGTTGTTCTAATACAGCTTGGAGATGATTTTGATGTAATTCCAAGGTCTGGCTATATATAAGTATATCATCAAAAAATACTAAGACAAATTTTCTTAAGAATGGCTTAAGCACTGAATTCATTAATACTTGGAATGTTGATGGTGCATTTGTTAGTCCAAATGGCATTGCAATAAACTCATAGTGTCCCTCATGAGTTCTAAAAGCTATTTTGTAGATGTCTTCTTCAGCCATTTTGATTTGATGATATCCTGATCTTAAGTCTAACTTTGAAAAATTATGGCTCCATATAATTCATCCATAAGCTCCTCTGGAGTGGGAATTAGAAATCTGTTAGGTATTGTTACTTTATTTAGAGCTCTGTAATCGACAAAAAATCTCCAAGTTCCATCCTTCTTCTTGATTAAAAGAGCTGGAGAAGAGAAAGGGCTGGTGCTTTCTCTGATTATGCCACTGTCCAGCATTTCTTTAATTAATTTTTTGATTTCTATTTTCTAAAAGTGTGGATATCTATAATTTTTGACTTTCACTGGTTGAGTTCCAGGTGGCAGATGAATCTGGTGGTCTATATTCTTCCTTGGAGGTAAGCTTGCTGGAATTTGAAATAGTTCTTGATATTGGGATAATACTTGTTGTATCTCTGCAAGTAAGTTACTGAACTCTTTTATAGAGAAATCTGTTCCCTCTGTTATTTCTCTAATCTAGAAATATGAGATTATTTTCTTCTTTTGCTGCAATTTGGTGAACTGATGGAAGGTAATGTTGTCCACCTTGGAGGATGTATTCTCTTATAACTGTACAACTCTGTCATTAGAGTAGAATTTCATAGTGAGCTTTTTATAATCAATTGTACACTCACCCAATTATTCTAGCCATTGAACACCCAAAACAACATTTGCTCCTTGCATGGGTAGTAGATAGTAATCAGTGATAAAAGTGTTTCCTTGTAGTTGGATAGAAATATTAGAGCATATTCCTGAATATTTTAAAATTTCTCCATTGCCTACTAACACTTGAAAAACTGATGCAGGCGTTACTTTATAGTCAATAAATTTGGCTAGTTTGGATTGAATAAAATTGTGGGTTGAACCACTATCAATCAATACTTGTACTTTTTTATTTCCAATTAGTCCTTGTAATCTTAATGTCCTAGGATTAAACTGACCTGTAAAGGCATTGAGGTTGATTTCTGGAAATTCCTCTTATAATATTTGCATTTCTGGCTAAGATTCTTACTGCAGGTATTGCTCTTTGTCATCATTGACCACTATTAAAGCAAATAATTTAGATTTATAGATATGACCTCTGTGATATTTTTCATCACAGTTAAAACATAGTCCTTTCTTTCTTCTTTCTTCCAATTGTGTTATTGTTAATTTTTGGATTGGAATATTTTGTTTGTTGGTTATATTATTGCTATGGTTGGGTATTGATGGGGTAGGCAGTAAAGGTGGTTGGTATATCTGTGGTTGTTTTACTGGTGGAGATTGGTTGACTCTGTAATTTTTGGCCATGATAATTTCATCAGCTAGTCTATCTTCCATTATCTTAGCTAATTGAAAAGCTTGCTGAAGGGAACTGGGCTGTAAGGCTCTTACTTCCCTCTTAATATCATGTTTAAGCCCTTATTCAAAACAGCTTTGTAGAAATTCAGGTGGAATACCTAAAATTTGATTAGCTATTTCTTCAAATTCATTGTAAAAATTCTGAACTGTTGTTTTCTGTTGTAGCTTAGCTAATTCTCCTCTCAAATATCTGTATAGAGATGGACCAAATCTTTGAATGACCTGTTCTTTAAACTATGTCCATGAGTGCAATTGTTTATTTAAGTTCATCCACTAGTACCAGCTTATTGCAGGTCCATCCATGTATACTGATGCAATTAGGAATTTCTGGTCCTCTGATAAGCTATAATACTGAAAGAATTGGTCTGCTTTGAACAGCCAACCTCTGGGATTTTCTCCATTAAACTTTGGCATATCTACCTTAATAGGTCTAATGTTTTGCTATATCTTGTCTATTTGGAATAGAAATTTCTATATGAGAAGAAGTACATACCTGTGATTGTTGTTGTTCTTGATAATTGTTATCCAATTTTTCTTCTATAGCAAATAATCTTCTTGAAACTTCATTTAATATCATAGTGATGGAAGACATTTGCTCATCTATTTTGTTGAGTCTTCCTACACATTCTTCTATTGTCTTAGCTGTGTGTCTTGTTCCTTCTGCCATTGCTATTTGTAGGAGTCAACGAGAGCACCAATGATATGAGTCCGATTGGGGTTAATTGAACCGCTCTGAGTGGAATGAACCTGGCTTGAGCTAGGAATAGTGATTGGGTTCAACGGCTGCCTCCTGAGCCGTCTGATCACGCCGTATTCCTTCTTGCCATTGGATCTAGCACTTGGATTTGCCTTAGTAGCCTTGAATTTCACCGTCGATCCACCGATAGATGGTGGATCTTCTTTCTGCGGTTGATCGGTTTGCTGATAACTGCTCCCTGGAAGGAATTTGAGCCGTTGATGGAGATTGCTCTGGCGGGTTTCTAGCCGTCTGATGAATCTTCCATGAGAAGTTACCTTAACCCTATCCTTGTTTCTCTTTTCGACAGTTTGAGTTTTTGACACTCCAGAGAGGAAAAGGGTTGGGGCGGAGGAGAAAACCCTAGGCTTTCTGGTCAGAGAACGGAAGGTTTCCGGTGAGAAAAACCAGAGAAGAACTCAGAGGAAGAAGGAGAAGAGAAGATGCAGATGAGAAAAGAAGTTGCTTTCAGAATTATTCATCCTCCTCTGTTTGGTTTCTTTACCCTATTTATACTTTCTGTTTTTCTCCTATAGCCTAGATCTATACTCTCTTTTACAAGGGTTGAAATTCTATACACTTTTGTAATTGTTTTCTGTTACAGTTGGCTGAATTTCTTGCTATTTTTTATCTTGCTCGTTCTCTGGAATATTTGGTGATTATTCTGTTAGCTTAGCTGTCAAGATCATTTCTTGGTTTCTTGATTGCTTCTTTATTATTGTTTTGTCCTCTGAAAGATCTCTGTCATGGGTGTTGATGTAGGTTTCATTCTGGAAGTTCTTTGGCTTCTCCTCTATTATAATCTCTGTTGCTCATCTTTGGTTTCTGATATTTATTAATTCTCTATAGGGTCTTGTATTGAGTTGTATTCTATTGGACTTATATTGAGTTGTAGTCTGTAATTCCCTTCTTGTACTATAGCCCTTCTGTTGTAATTCATGGATGTATGTGGCCCATTTCTTACTCTTTAAGTCTTTAAGCAGTAGAATGACCTATACTGATTCTTATTTTATTATTTTCTATATTATTGAATGAAATCTTTCATCCAATATAGACATTTTTTATTTCTTTTGCTTCTGTTGTCTTTTGGAGAATTTGGAATCATATCAAATATTGACTAGTAATTAGGTTAAGGTCACGAACTTACATCGAGTTGTCATTGTACAACTCTGGGTCACTTTCTGTGCGCTAGGCGAGATCCGGTCGATATCTAGATGTCCTCTTTGATCCTCTCAAGATAGGTGAATAGAGATCTTAGGCTAGTCCTCAAAGTTTTCAGACCGGCGACGAGTTGCTCTTCTCTGTACATTCTTCTCTAATGCAGTTGGTGGAGGAGAAGCAGTGGAGTAGGATGTTTTGCGAATCACCACCTTTCTGGTTGTCCTATTACACAATCAATTCACATTCGGCGAATTTGAAGAATGAATCAACCTGTCGACGGAGATGTAGCTCCGGCAAAGGTGCTTGTGGCTTCCGGTTGTGAGTTTGGACTCATCAGTTGTAGTAAATGCCTCGTGAAGTTAGATGCGAGATTTTCACCCTGACGTCCTCGGAACCAGTGCCATCGTTGATGCTAACATGATGGCCATTCTATCAGATCATTTGAGGAAGGCTTGTGGAGGTGTCAATTAGATTTGATCTGTGGTTGCCGGAGATAATCTCACCCCTGCAATTAATGCTCAGGCAGCGGAGGACTTGGTGCCTACCCCACGTCTTGAGAACAGAGAAATCAAAGTTATGAAGCCTGAGAATGGAACTTGCGCGATAGAGGCACGTGGGAAGCGTAAGAAGGTGTGGGGCTCGTGGCGGCGGGAACCTTCGACAGAGATTGCCATTGATGGGAAGCAATACGAAATGGAATATCGACAAATGAAGAAATATAAGTTTTAAAGAAAAGGATAGCAGAGAGAAGTATGATGGAGCGAATAGGGGAAGAGGGGGAGGAGAGAAGCTCTTGGTATTTTGGGGCTGATGACATTGATGATTGAACGGAGGAATATTCAGAATTTTATGTGTAATAGGGAGGGTATAAGCATCCGCATGCTAAGCCATCGGGTTTCTATAATGAGAAGTTAGGATCTCTATCTCTCTCCACTCTTTCGATTTCCATGGATTTGAATGCCTTCCCATCAGAATTTTCTCTCGATAGAGAACTTAGGGGTGAAGAGTGGCAATTTTGTTTTGAAATTTATATTTAAGAAAATTATAATAAAATATTTTAATATAATTTATATAAAATTTAATAATTTGTTCTTTAAAATTAATATTATATAATACACAAATTTATATTATAATAATCTTGAAATAAATTAAATAACTTTTAAGTTTATTTTTATATAATTTAGATTAAGAAGTCCAATCATAAATTTTTTCATTCAAAATTTACTCAATTATCTCTTAAATTTCATCCTCAAAACTAAATTATTATATATTTGCATTGGCTCATTTAAAATTTTTAGAATGGTAGAAGCTTATAATAAAAATATCATACATATTGTCTATGTATATGGGCTGAGATTATTTCATCTTAATTATCTCATCATTATCAATGTTATATGCTAGAGAATGAATTTATCTTTTATCATTATATAAAAATTACGCAATGGAATAATTTCACTAAAAAATTAAAAATTATAAGAGGCGTTTAACTCCATAATTAGATAAAGCTAACATAATATAGTGAATATAAACTATAAAAAATATGTCATTTTGTGATAATGTAAAAGCTTTATAATATCTAGGTTTTACTAAATGATGATAAATGATTGATTTAATCATTCTCTTAAAATGGCTAGACCAATGGTAATTAGTTTGTATTAGTTGATAGTTGAGGGGTAATTAGTTTGTATTTCTCAATTGGATGGGAGATAAGACAAGTGCTAAAACTAGCATTACTCATTTGTGATTGATTTAATGAAATATTAGTTGACGGTAGATTTTAAGCTACAATCGTTCTCTCAATAGGTTTTAAGTCAAATGTCTAAGATAAGTTTTATGATAAATATGCTAAAATTATATTTGCAAAGCACGTCAATAAGAGACAAACACAATGAATTAAAATATACAAAATTTATTTATTTATAGTTATATCAAATTTAGTTTAAACTTTATTTATATGATATCTTTATTAAATACTTGATAATATCATTAGACAAAATAATTATGGTCTTTATTGAAAACTATGGGAACATAAATCTATACATTTATATGTTTTTGTATATCATGTAGTTAATCATACTAAGGATCATATACGATCAACCAATGTAATTAACCATCATACATATGATCAAGAATCATGCAATAAAATCTAATTCAAATTAGCCATTAAAATGGCCATTAAGTTAGATTTAGTTTGATTGTCTAGAAGTATGGTAGGAGTATGGAGTATATTATTTTTCATGAAGAAGGAATGATATGACAAAATGGTGGCATCTAAGAGTAGCTAACTTTACATTAAATAGAAATGTTGGTATGTCTTTATTATCCATTAAGGAGGAAGTTCATATAAGAAGATTTATTTTCTTACTCATCAAATTGGGAGTAGTTTATAGTAATAAGTTTTAATGATGATCATAGTGCCAAGTTGGGTTAAGTATAAATGCAGTCAAGGGTAGCTAAATTGCATAAAAAATCAAATGTGTCCAATTGATCTATAATTTAGTTTACTTATTTACATATTTCTTATCATTTATATGTATTCATGTTCATGTGATGATATACTTGATCAATGATTTATATATAAGTCATTAAATAAATATAATTATTATGCATATCTAGTATATTACTTTTTCATGTGCATGATTATCTTTACATCACAATTATTTTTCTCTTCCTACTCCTATTATGGAGCATTTTCAAATTTTAGTTAAGACTATTAAAATATTATTCTAGAAAATTTTAAATAAACCACAATCTTCATATAAAAGGAATATAACTTAGAGAGAGCTACAGATTCAAAATTTTTTTTATGTTCTGACACTCAATGCTGATTATAACCAACAATCATTATTGCTTTATCAATGTTGATAGATTATCACTATTTCACCATTTATATTCCATTATTGTATATTAAAACTTTATATAAATATTTTTTGTCCTTGTAATATTAAAACTTTTTATCTTATTTAATATTTATATAATTTATATGATTATTATATTATTTTAAAAAATTTAAATTAGATAATTATAAATTTATAATATTTTATCAAATACATGTTTGTGTCATATATTTTTAAAATAGTTGTATTCCATGTGTGTCACCAGATCTATATCTATGTTAGGCCCAACCTATCGCCGACTATATGGTCTCCTATTCATCACCTAATCAATTCTCTCAATAACCATCACTTGATGATGGTCTCCTAATCAATGGCATACAATTAGTTGCCAACCGCCATCATTAAATTAAAATCACTTAATCGCCCCTCAAAATCATCACTTACTAATATCATCCACCTCCAACAACTAACTATGATTACCTGACCTTTGAAATTTGATTATGGTCGTCCATCTTCCATCACCCTAAACTTTATTAAAAGTCATTGCTAATAATGTCAACATATGCTATCGCTTTATATGGTCAATGTATACAAACTTATAGCATCACCTATAGGTTGATATATTACAATAAGGTTGATGCTATAACTTTATTCTTACCATTGCTCACAATGTTAACACATATCATCACAAATAATACAAATGTATTCTAGCAACACTAAAAATTAATTATGCATTAGCATTACGATTAAACTATACTTCATATTATCTCGATCTCTACATTAGCATTAATCACACTAGATATTTTTTTTTTATCTGATATCCTCTCTCTCCAAAGAGGAGATTGAATAGACACAATAATAAAATTTCTTGAAAATAGTATCAACATATAAATTTTATTCTTATACTTTAAGCCTATTCTCTAATTACAAAAAGACTATCATTTATAATAGTCAATATATATTAGTTAAATTATTTTAGTTGGACTAAACCTAGTAATTTTTTTCCTTTTGAGTTTTCATACTTTTATGTCCCTTACCATTCTTCTTTAATTGTAAATTTGTTGGATCTTTTATACAGTTGAGATACTAAATATCATCTATTTATTGTTGTGAATATTTGGCATGCAATAGAGCTTATACTATATGCATTTCCTCACTTTTTTGGGCTATCTTTCTTTTCTTTATATATGTTGCTTTTATTTAATATTACAATGAAAACAATGAAAAATGAAAAGATGATGACATCATTAGCATAATGTAACTCATCAAAAGTGCATCACAAATTCTTTAAAAAAACATTGTTTAAAAAAATTGAGTGTTTAAGCAACAAAGTACAAACAACAATAATAAAGAAAATGTCAATCCACTCTCTCGATCATAAAGAAATATAAATCCTTTAATGCTACTAAGTTAATAGTCATTGTAAACATAAAAAAGTTAAGAACTTTTAGAATAGCAAACCAATAGATAACTTCCTAAAGCGAATCTCTTTCAATGGTCGAAATAAAGTAGCCTCAAGTGCCATAGTATAATAAAGAAAAGAAAACCCAATCAAAATGGTAACACATTACGGCTTGAGTTCCAAAAAATCCTAGCATTTCTATGGCATTTTGAAAATCCCAAATCCTCTTCATGCATGAAAAATCTTCAATTCAATTATTATTATATATATATATATATATATATATATATATAACACCTATACAAGCTTTAAATTTAAGTTCTTTTAAAATTCTAAGCTCAATCATAAAATGTTTGGCAGATATCATTAATTATAATATTTTTATGCTATCTGAAGAATCTTGAAAATTATATTTTTTAACTTGATCTATCACTAGGGTCAAGTTTGATTTGACTTTTTTAAAATAAAAAATTATAGGCATGCAATTTCTTAAATAATAGATTCTCACAACATCTCAACACCGTTTTCAAAGAATTATAGTCATTTACCCAATTAATTGCATCCAATTCTAAAATTTGAGAGGAGTTTTCCATTTTTTTACTCCAAAATGACCAAAGAATAGTAGATTAGACTCTAACAAAGAAATCGAAGGCGTTTAAAGTTAGCTAATCACATTCGATATGCATTCGGGAGATGACGGCAAGGACGAAGTCAGGTAAAGTTTCAAGCAAAAAAATTTGGGGAAGCATTAGGAAAGAAATGAGAGAAAACGCTTTGACTTGTACTCATTAAGGCCATGAACTCACATCAATCGAAATGAATGCTTTTTCGCTGGGGCAGAAAATCATTATGTGGATGTCTGATCTCTTCAGATAGGTGAATTGAGATCTTAAGACCCTCAAAGTGACCACGATGGGTTGTTCTTCTAGACGCTCTTAATGGTGGTGGGAGAAGCATCGAAAAGGTGTTTTAAATCGACCTTTTGGTTCTCCTAGCACTTGAGTCACATTCAAGGAAATTTGAAGAAGGAATCAACCGATATCGTGGAGAGGTAGTGGCAAAGGTGCTTGTAGACTTCATGTTCGCGGATTCGACTCGCGAACTGAAGAATATTCTTGGACATATTTCGACTTTGAACCGCCAATTGATGCTCACATGATTGCCATTGGATCGCTGGAAAGATAGTAGAGGCACCAAGTTATCTTTGGCAACCTGATAATCTCACCATTAGATTAATTGCAGGAGGACTTGGTACCCCATTTTGAGTCGAGAAATCAAAGTTATGAGACTAGACTGAACGAATCGGGAGAGGCATATAGAAAAGTAGGGCTCGCGATGGGAACCTTACCTACAGAATACCATTGATAACAGTAGTGAAATGGCGATCGCAGATGGAAGATAAGTTTGGGGACAATGTATGGAGAAGTATGAGGAGCAAATAGAAGAGGTGGAGAAGAGAAGCTCTTGGTATTGATGACATTACGATTGAACGAGGCATATCAATTTTATATGTAAGAAGGGAGAAAATATTATGTCCATTATTAAAAACCTATCACATCAATTAATGGTGTTGAACCTGACCGATTACGACGCCAAGATACTGGACTGGACCGCTCAAATGGAAGAAGAAAATATCATGCACGATTCCACAATCTTCGCAATAGTTTGAGTGCAAAACGAGTCTCGAGACCTTCCTCAAAGATTTAGCAAAGCATTAAAAGAGATATTATGCACTAAGGCATTTTTCAGGAGGAGAATATTTGCTACATTTGAAGTTCTAATTGAGGAAAAATTTACGATGGAGATATTTCATGACTGCCTCATGATGGTACACACATATTTTCAAATTTTGAACTTTGGCTTGTCATGTTTTATATCACATTGTGGATATTTGATGTTCATGAAGGATTTGATGAATTGTGGGCCTCTTTGATATATAGAAAATGCATTACAATTTGTGGTTGATTAATGATGTTTCTCGATGATCATACTCTAAGAGAGTACAATTTTATCATTTTTTTAAAAGACTGCTTTGATATAATTTGTTCATCATTGAAGCGCTGAATCTAGCAAGCAGATGTGTACTCTTGAGTACAATTTTCTCAATTAGATTTTAAACTTTGTAGAGAATATGTTCATACATTCCATAAGCAATTTGAGATGTTTATTTTAGAGATTTTGCATCTTTCTCAGATCATGATATCATTTTTCAGATTTGGCCTATTTGGAGGAATATTCATTACATTATAAGCAATTTGGTATATTTTTGCATTTTTAACATACTCTCTGAGATACAGCATTTTATCATTTTTTTTTGTTCTTACATTGAGGAAATATGTTCACACATTCTATTAAGCAATTGGTGTGTTTGGTTATTTAGAATATTTGTATTCAGATTCTCATTCTCATGAGAGTACATTTTTTTTATATTTTTTTCCAATTTGGGCTTGATATAATGTTCATTACATTCCATTTGAAGCAATTTTTGTTGTTAGAGAGATTGTACTGCATTCTCCTGAGCATTTCTTTTTTTAATTTTCCTTTATAAAAATATGTTCAATATTCCATTGAAGCAATTTAGGCTTTTGGTTTTAAGAGTTTTTATCATTCTCCTGTAATTCTCATGAGAGTACACATTTTTTCATTTTTTTTTCAGCTTTTTTGCCTTTGATAGAATATGTTCATTACATTCCATTTGAAGCAATTTGATCTGGTTATTTTTAGTAGATATATATCTCGTACTCTCATGAGTACAATTTTTTTCATTTTTTTTTCATTTCTTTTTGCTTTGGAGAAAATATGTTCATTACATTCCATTTGAAGCAATTTGTGGCTATTATTTTTTGAGATTTATCTGCATCTCATACTCTCATGAGTACATATTTTTTCTCATTTTTTTCAATTTCTTTGGCCTATTGGAGAAAATATGTTCATTACATTCCGAAGTAATTTCTAGCTATTTTTTTTTGGGAGATTTTATATTTTATACCTCATGAGAGCAATAGCATTTTCTCATTTTTTCTGTTTCTTTGGCCTCTTTGAGAATATGTTCATTACATTCCATTTGAAAGCAATTTAAGTATTGGTTTTTTGGGAGATTTGACTACTCAGATTCTCATGAGAGTACAGCATTTTTCATTTTTTTCTTTGGCCTGTTTGGAGAAAATATATTCATTACATTCCATTTGAAGCAATTTCTAGGCTGATTGGTTGGTTTTAGGAGTTTTGCATTGTACTCATACTCATGAGAGTGAGAGCATTTTTTTCATTTTTCTCTTTGGCCTGTTGAGAAATATGTTCATTACATTCCATTTGAAGCAATTTCTAATTTTGGTTGGTTTTTAGATTTGCATCTTACTCTACTCATGAGAGTTATTTTTTCATTTTTTCCAATTTCTTTTTTGAGGGAATATGTTCATTACATTCCATTTGAAGCAATTTCTAGGCTTTTGGTTGGTTTTGAGTTTTGCATACTCTCAGTACTCTCATGAGCATTTTTTTTTCATTTTTTTCTAGTTTTTGGCCTGTAGGAATATGTTCATTACATTCCATTTCAATTTCTAGGTATTGGTTGGTTTTAGAGATTTGCATAGATTCTCTCACTCTCATGAGAGTAGCATTTTTCTCATTTTTTCACTGGTTGGCTCTTGAGGGAATATATTCATTACATTCCATTTGAATTTTTTGGTTGGTTTTAGAGATTTGCATCTATACTCTCTTGCATTCTCATGAGAGTAATAAATTTTTTTATCATTTTTTTCACTTGGTCTTGGAGGGAATATGTCATTCATTATATTTGAGTTATTTGGTTGGTTTTGGAGATTTATCTCAGATTTCTATACCTCATGAGAGTACAGCATTTTTCATTTTTTTTTCAGTTTTGGCTGTTAGAGAAAATATGTTCATTACATTCCATTTAAGCAATTTAGGCTATTTTTTTAGAGATTTTATCATCTGTACTCTCATGAGATAGCATTTTTTATTTTTTTGTTTCTTTTTGGCTGTTGAGGAATATGTTCATTACATTCCATTTGAAGCAATTTCTAGGCTATTTGGTTTTTTTAGAGAGATTTTATTCAGACTCTCTCATACTCATGAGAGTACATTTTTTTATCATTTTTTCCACTTTTGGCTGTTGAGGGAATATGTTCATTACATTCCATTTGAAGTATAATTTTTTGGTTTTTTAGGGAGTTTTATTTTATACTTTGTACTCTCATGAGAGTACATAGCATTTTCTCATTTTTCTTTGGTCTGTTTGGAGGAATATGTTCATTACATTCCATTATAATTTGGAGGCTATTAGTTTTAGGTTTAGATCAGATTTCATACTCTCATGAGAGTACATACATTTTTTCATTTTCGCTTGTTTGAAAATATGTTCATTACATTCCATTATAAGCAATTTGAGGTTTGGTTATTTTAGGGGTTTTGTATTCCTCAGACCTCATGAGAGTACAAAGCATTTTTCATTTTTTCGCTTTTTTGGCGTTTGAGAAAATATGTTCATTACATTCCATTATAAGTAATTTGGAGATTTGGTTGGTTTTAGTTTTGTTCTATACCTCATGAGAGTACATATTTTTTTTATAGTTTTTTTTTTTGGTTTGTTTGGAGGAAATATGTTCATTACATTCCATTATAAGTAATTTGAGAGTTGGTTGTTTTTTAGAGATGCACTCTCATACTCTCATGAGAGTCATTTTCTCTTGGTTTGGCCTATTTTGGAGGGAATATGTTCATTACATTCCATTTAATAATTTGAGCTATTTTTATTTAGTTTTAGATTTATTTTCTGCATTCTCATGAGAGAATAGCATTTTTCTCATTTTTAATTTTGTTTTGGCTATTTGGAGGAAATATATTCATTATATTTGAATTAATTTGAGGTCGATTTTTTTAGGTACTTACTCTAGATTCATGTTCATAATTTCTATTTCATTTTATTTTGAAGTGTATGGAGGAAATATGTTCATTACACCATTAAGATGTTGAAATTTGGAGTTTATAAGTCATTCACATTTGAGAGGTTTCATTTGCATCAATTTACTCTCATGAATTAGTCTGTCATCAGTATTTTTTCTTTCTTTGAGAAGCAATTTTTTTTATTCATTTATGAAATTTATTGGGCCATTCGAGGGAGAATTCTTATTATATTGATTACATATATTTTAAACTGAGTTTATCATTCTCATAATTTTGCATCATATGTTTTTTTTGCTTTCAAATCTTTTATATATTCACATTGAATATCATTATTCCTATGTTTTATTGTTTTCATCTGGGTTATGTTTATTGGTTCTGAAGTTTTATATAAATATTCATTTACATCTCATGCACATAAGCATCATTTCATTTTCATTCAAAGAATTATATATAAAAATAATTTGGTGAATGTTTCTAAGTTTTATAATATGATTCACACATTATATCATTAGTTCATATAATAAATATTTATTTATAATTATCACTTTTCTTATTTTAAGTGTCTACCTTTCATTTGACATATTGAGAGGAGATTTTTTGAATCATTCTTGAACATACAATTTAGAGCTATTCTAAGTTGAGGCATTTTTTCATATGTCTATATTTTTCCATTTACTACTAAAAGGTTACAGAATACTTTGATGTAAAGATATTATCATCTTTAACAATGAGAGAGATAAAGGATAATTTGCATCATTACTGAGAGAAGATTCATAAGATAAGCTTTTTACAAGAATCTAGGAGGACATAAATAAAGCATACTAATGACTTTAGATCAAGGGATATAGCACAAAAAGAGCTATGAGATTATAAGAAGTGAGTACCATGAGTCTGGTGGCTACTTGGATTATTATATAAACAATAATTTTTATGCTTTCTTATATAAGATCATTCCTTTATATTTTTAGTAAGCAATGATAGGAAGAGGAAATATATCTTTTCACACAGGTACAAAGTCACATGCGTATAAATTTGTAGTTATGTGATGATAAAATAAGAGGCAGACATTACTTCTTTTTAATTTGACATAGTAATTTCATTAAATTTTTTTTATATGGAAGATGTTAATATAAATTCATATTATTCATATTAGAGCACAAGCAATTATCCTTGCATATTCTAATAAGCTCTTCATCATAACTTTTATCAAATCTAATTTCTTTCACGAGGCTCATGTTTTTGACTTTTCATGAGATGTCCTACAAGCCATAGATCTTATTAACATGCTTATTAAGACAATGTTATTCTTCATTCAACTCTTCTTCATATAAAATAATATCATTAATTAAGCTCATCAAATATTTCTAACATGATCATCACTCATGAGAATATCATTTGAGCATCAGAGTTCATATCTATGATTTCTATATGGGTATATGTCATTTATATGTTTTATACTTGCAAGTTTCATAGAAATGTGGAGTCCCATCCTTGTTTATATGATGGGAGAATTTATAAACTTTCTTCCCCTTTTGAATTATCATATTCCGAGATATTCATCTTCATGTCACTCTGAGGTATCTGAGCTACTCTTACTTCCAATTATAAATAATGAGACACTCCTGGGATATTAAGCTGGAGATTTTTAGACTACCAAACCCACCCATAAGGATTCTTCCAGTGGAAACTATTTAAGCTTCCTAAATTAACAACTCAATTATACTCCTAGACAAATTACGGAAGAGCTCCACGTCCCACTTTCAGACGAATTCATGGATTTTTATAGATATGGAGGAAAGAAAGATGATCACAATGTCAAGAGGATGAAGCTTTGTATCTAGCCTCTTCTCTAATGAATGAGCTAAGACGCTTAAGTTTTTTTTAAAAATCACTGCTTTTTCATAATTATTTTATCATATAAATTGATGAGCATAACTGAGATGTTTCCTCATTTTTGAGTTTGATAGAATAGCTGAATACCATTTAAAACATTTTCGATTCTCTTAATTTATTCATAATTTCTTTCAGTACATTTTATTTTTTCAATCATTTTTATGCTCTAAAAGAAAATATGTCATTCATTCAAAGTCTTACTAATATTAGCCTTTTATTTTAAGCTCATCTCATATAATAGTGATATTTCTTCATTTTTTTTAATTTTTTCTTAGTTCATAAAATATGTTTTATTTCAACCATTGCGATAAATTTGTTGATGCATATTAATCTCCTTTACTGGGTTGTAGAATTATTATATATTATATTCCATGCATTGCAATTACTATAATATGTGTCCTATCAAACTTTATATAAAGTAGAATTAGAATCTAAATATATTTCTTTTGCAGAAAATTTATGAAACTTTAAATGTCGATATTTTATTTTATTTTTCTTCCCTATTAATATAAGTATTATTTAAAATATGTCATACTTAAAGAGAAAATTTTAGATTTATTTAGAAATGTATTTATATATGATTTTTATTAATAATTTTTATTAGTAATTTTATAATGAAAGATAAATTATTATATAATTTAAATTTTTCAGAATTATTTTATTATATTATAAAATATGATTTTGAATATTTTAGGTTTTGAATACTTTGATTTAAATAAGATTTCTTAATTTTTATTTTCTTTAATAATGAATAAATTTTTATGTAAAAAATTTAGTTTGTTGCTTTTTTTATATTTTAATTATCTTATATGTTATAAGATTAATGTTGTATGAGCAGAAATTTTTATGCTAAAATAGATTTTGTATTAATTCATATTATATTGATAATTTTATTTCTATATTTATTTTAGAATACAATAATAGCACATAATTTGTATGTAAACATAACACATATTAAGAATAATCATAATCAAATAGAATTGATTAAACTCACATTCAAATTAGCATTAAAGAATTACAAAGATGATAATTTTAAACATATTTTATTCAAAAAATCTTAACAAATATTAACAGTAAATATATCTAAACAAAATTTAAGAATCAAAAAGGCTAAAGGTAAATCCCATAACCACAACATAAAGGAAAGGGATAATAGAAGGTAATTCAGCCTAAAACCTCTTGACACCCATAAAAATAAATAAAAAGAAGATAAGAATATGAAAAATAATAACATAAATTTGTACAACATAATAAGGAGAATACAATTGAAGATACTATATGTCAAAGCAAAAAGTAATAAAACCATTATACTCAACACATATCAAAGCACATCAAAAAAAGTATAAAGGAGAAAACATATGAAACTTAAATAAGGAAATTATTATACAAATGGAATGAAAAATTAGCTCTTAAAAAAATGGGTGAAAACATTAGTATGATTACTTAAAAGAAAAACCCCAAAACACTAAATCTAAGTTAATAAAATCAATTAGACAATACACATAAAATGAAATAACAACCCAAATAAATAAAAAATCATCAAAATAAAATACTAAGATGAAAAAATAAATAAAATAACAAAAAAACAAAATAATTAAATTAATAAACAAAATAACAATTAGTAAAATATCATCCATATTAATAAGAGAAAAATATGTGAAATAAACTAGATATATAAAGATAAATTTTAAAAATAAGAATTAAATTAACAAGTGGTAATGCATGAAAATAAGAGTTTAGAAAGAAACAGAAAAACCATTAGAATAGCCAAAAAAACCAAAAATTTGACGATCATGAGGGCGTAATCATTACATAATTGATAAGAAGAGTCATGATAAATAGAGTGAAGGGCTGGCCTAGTAGTACCTAGTGTATCGATTGACTCGTGAGAAAGTCATCATGCACCTCTAACACAGTCTTCCTAACTGAATCCCTTAGATGAGACTATGTGCTTAAGTAAATAAAGTCATCATGGCTCTTTAAAGTCTTACATAAATGATTGTATTGATATAATTATGATTGTAATCAACATTGTAGTGGGAAAAACACATAACTAAATGATATCATGCATTAAAATATTTTCATGTAATAATATCATCATGCTTAGTGTACCCGACCATTGATTGAGTTAAATTCCTACAGTAGAATATCGTATTAGTTGATGATATTTTATGATGTCACTTGAAAACACTCTGCATAATAGAGAAAGGTGTTGCTATGGGTGATGCAACCCATTCTCTCCACCATCTCTCATACTTTGGTTTAACAAATAGAAATAGATGGTTTCAAGTTTAAAATCAATATCTAAAATACTTAAAATTAAGAGCCAAATATGAAATTATTCTTGGCTTTCTTTCTTTTCCCAGATCCCTTAAGCCTTCTGTTGGAAATACCATTTAAACATCGCTTAACGGATCTTTTAAATTGTCATTTCCTTTGTCTAATGTGTTGACTTCCTCTTCTAGTTATTCCTTCACCGAGGAGAATTCTACATAATATGAGTTGACATCATCGATAGTTTTTTTAAGGATCCAAGTATATACTCCTCAGCTATCTTATTACCCTATGCCCTGGTTCTTATTTGATAAGCATACCTACTAATGTGGTTCCAAAAAATAATGTCGCTATTTCCATCATTCTTGTACATCTTTTAAGTTCCTATATGTACTATCAATGTAGATATCTCTCTTTGCTCTAGTAGACCATCGCATGAGAAGATACTTATCCGGAATGCACACAACATCTTCCTGACTAAGAACTCTGATATAGTGGGCACAAAGTAATCCCATCATTTTAAATTTTTTACATGTACAAGTTACATCTTGGGTTGTCTTGCTGAAATGGACAGTCCATGTTTTGGAAGCATATTTATTCTCTAAGTTTCTCACCAAATACTCCATGGGATTATCATCTAACACATTTGCTGATAATCCTCCAACATGCAAAATTCTTCCTCAACATTGTATAAAGCTGTGCATACTGTCTTGAACAATGCTACATGAAGTCTTCATGTTCATGCCATGTCCATAACCTTCTCCAATCCCAAAAAATAATCTGTGATTGAATTTGTTGGTTTAGAGATTCTATGATATATATTATTCATGAACTCACAACATTGTGTTGACAATATTCCTATGCAGAATGAGTCTTTGCAGAATGCAGTGGACCACTTGGATCTAATTTTATAAAGCTCAAATAGCCAAGCATGATCATGCAAATTGCCTTCATCTAGCATGGCAGACCAAGCTTCCTCAAACTCATCATGTGAGTCACACTTGCTCATGCATGTATAGAATTTCCCTTGTACTGTCTTATTACTATTAAAGTAATGAATCTTGGAAGAAGCTTTCTTAGAAATATGCCATTGGCACAACCTATGATGAGTATGCGACAATATAATTTCAATAGCTCTTGCCATAGCCTGATCTTGATCAATGAATATTGTGGATCCCACTCATTAACTGAGAAATGTTTGAATAAATAGTGAATGACCCAATTGTCTCTTGATAGAAAGGCTACTCCATATAACACATTTTTCCGGATGATTCACTCCAACTCCATGACATAACAAAATCATGACATCCCCAAAACAATCATATTCTATCATTGACATGCCATTTCCAAAAAAACTTACCAAGTCAACCGACTCATACTATACATCCCATGCAAACATCTCGTTGTTTGCCTTTCCTTGAAAAATTATATTAATGCATTACATCACCATTCTAATCCTCAATCTTCTCTCGATGAAAGAAAAGCATCTCTTTTGAAAAAGCCAAATATTCTCCACCAACTTCCTCGCTAGATAATGCATCTGCTCTTAATTCCTTTATCATTCTTTCAACAGTTGCCTTCTTATCGCTAATGCATCTAATCTAAGAAGATGTCAACGCTTTGCAATGAATGGTTATGACTTTCTATATGTTTCTTACCATCCAATAATCCAAATCAAAAAAAATCTAATCATTATTGGACAACCACTCTTGTTTCTATTTTCAATTTCTGAAAGCACGCTGATTTTGACGCTTTTGAACATAAATCCTTTGAATTTCAATTTTTGAGTTTAATAACAAATATGATCCTTCCTAACACTGAACTCATTATGTATAGTCACAAGATAATGCATACTCTGTTCATTGTGAATATGGTCCCAAGAGTTTCCTCATATTTGGGTCATTACATCATTCCCATCGCACACTCATTTATTCACCACACACACAAATATGTAACATGTAAAATAGCTCAAATGAACATATTCTCCAAACAAAGAAAGAAAGTGGAAAAATGTGAAAATGCATACTCTCATGAGAGTACGAGAAAGATATAAAACTCTCCAAAAATAACCAATCACCTCCAAGTTATTCTAATAATAAATGAACATATTTCTAACATGCCAAAGAAATTAAGAAAAATGCTCTTATACTCATAAATTAATAGATACAGAGATACAGATGAAAACTCAAAACCAATCAATAAGCTAAATTTTAATAGAATATATGAACATATTTTAAAAAAAAAAAAATAAAAAATAATAATATTATTATCTATATATATATATATAAAATTAAATAAAAAATAAAAATATTAAAATATTAATAATTAATAACATATTTAAAAAAAATAAAAGAAATGAGTAAAATATAGATCTCATGAGAATTATTAATATATTATACAAAAATGAAAAAATATAACTAATTTAAAATACTCAAATGAATGTATATATATTATTAAACAAATAAAAAATAAAAAGTTTTAAAATTTTATATGAGAATATAAATACTATCAAAATTAAAAAATAATAAAAATTATTTCAATTTAATGAACATATTTTAAATAACCAAAGAAATTGAAAAAATGAGAAATGCTTTACTCATAGAGTATAAATCAATAAAATCATATAAAAACTAACCAATCAAATGAACATATTTCCCCAAAATAGGCCAAAAAAATTGAGAAAAAAAGTTCAAAATGCTCTGTTCTCTCATGAGAGTACAGAGAGTATAGAGAGTATAGATGCAAAACCCCCCTAAAAATAAACCAATAAGCCTCCACATGGGATCCAATAGAATGTAATGAACATATTCTCTCCAAACAGACCAAAGAAATTGGAAAAAAATGAGCAAAATGCTTTGTACTCTCATGAGAGTACAGAGAGTACAGATGCAAAACTCACATAAAAACTAACCAATCAGCCTTCAAATTATTCCTAATGGAATGTATTGAACATATTTCCTCCAAACAGACCAAACAAAGTCGAAAAAAAGATCAAAATGCACTTTACTCTCATGAGAGTGAGAGTATAAATGCAAAATTCCCTTAAAAATTAACCAATAAGCCTCCAAATTGCTTCCAATGGAATGTAATTAACATATTCTCTCCAAACAGACCAAAGAAATTGGAAAAAAATGAGAAAAATGCTCTGTACTCTGATGAGAGTATAGAGAGTACAGATACAAAACTCACATAAATCCAAATTAATCCTAATGGACTATAATGAATATATTTTCTCCAAATAGGGCAAAGAAACAGAGAAAAAAAGTTCAAAATGCTATGTACTCTCATTAGAGTATAGAGAGTATAGATGCAAAATACCCCTAAAAACTAACCAATAAGCTTTCAAATTACTTCAAATGGAATGTAAATAACATGTTCTCTCCAAACAGGCCAAAAAAATAGAAAAAATGAGCAAAATGCTCTGTACTCTCATGAGAGTACAGAGAGTACATATACAAAACTCACATAAAACCAACCAATCAGCCTCCAAATTAATCCTAATGGAATATAATGAACATATTTCCTCCAAACAAGCCAAAGAAATTGGGAAAAAAGTTCAAAATGCTATGTACTCTCATGAGAGTACAAAGAGTATAGATGCAAAACTCTCCTAAAAATCAACCAATAAGCCTCCAAATTGCTTCCAATAAAATGTAATGAACATACTCTCTCCAAACAGGCCAAAAAAATTGAAAAAAATGAGCAAAATGCTCTGTGCTCTCTTGAGAGTACAGAGAGTATAGAGAGTATAGATGGAAATTACACTTAAAAATCATCCAAATAGCCTCCAAATTACTTCTAATAGTAATTAATAAAAATATTCCCTCCAAACAGGCCAAACAAAGTGGAAAGAACTGAGCAAACATGCTCTGTACTCTCAATAGATTATAGAGAGTATAGAAAGTATAGAGAGTACAGATGCAAAACTCCTCTAAAAACTAACCAATAAGTCTCCAAATTGCTTCCAATTGAATGTAATGAACATATTCTCTCCAAACAGGCCAAACAAAGTGGAAAATATGAGAAAATGCTCTGTACTCTCATGAGAGTATCGAGAGTACAGATGCAAAACTCACATAAAAACCAACCAATCAGCCTCCAAATTGTTCCTAATGGAATGTAATGAACATATTCCTCAAAACAGGCCAAACAGACGGGAAAAAATGAGAAAAAAACTCTGTACTCTCATGAGAATACAGATGCAAAACTCCTTTATAAACTAACCAATAAGCCTCCAAATTGCTTCCAATGGAATGTAATGAATATATTTTCTCCAAATAGGCTAATAAAACTGGAAAAAAAAATCAAAAAATACTCTGTACTCTCATGAGAGTATAGAGAGTACAGATGCAAAACTCCCTTAAAAACCAACCAAACAGGCTCCAAATTACTTATAATGGAATGTAATAAACATATTTTCTTTTAACAGGTCAGCGAAAGTAAAGAATATGAGAAAAATGCTCCGTACTCTCATGAGAGTACAAAGAGTACAGATGCAAAACTCCCCTAAAAATCAACCAAACAACCTCCAAATTACTACTAATGAAATCTTATAAAAATATTATGTCCAAATATGCCAAAGAAATTAGAAAATAAAGTGAAAAAAACTATGTACTCTCATGAGAGTACAGAGAGTACAGATACAAACCTCCCTTAAAAATCAACTAATTAGCCTCCAAATTACTTTTAATAGAATCTAATAAACATATTCTGTCCAAACAGGCCAGGAAATCATGAAAAATAATATGATATTGGTCAGTACTCAAATGAGAGTACAGAGAGTACCCATGCAAAACACTTCTTAAAATAATCAAAGTCCTCTTGCAAAGAACTCCAAACAGTGCAGGAAATATACCTAAATAAAATAATTTCAAAGATTATCACTAACAAACCATAAAAAAATTGTACATATACAATAGTTGAGGAAATTTACCGATGTAATTTTATTTAATACATCATCAGCTAAATTTGTCGCAATATCATCAAGGTCATAACTACCAAATTCGTTCTTCATCTTCACGACTCTTTCCGAAAAATGAAATAAGATTTTTTATTTCTCTCTCTGAGCTCGGTTTGCCTGAAAAAAATATATATTATGCACACACACACACACACACACACACACACATATATATATATATATATATATATATATATATATATATATATATATATATATTTCTTTAAATTCCTCCCGCATTCCGCTTCTCCTCTCATTTGTTTGAAAGAGATGGGCGGGTCGGGCCGATTCTGCCATGAATTAAACGGTCGCCATCGAGTTATAGTGCCATTAATTGAAAAAATATGAAAAAAATGGAATTTTTTAATAATGGATGTCGCGCAGCGCTACGATTGTAGTCGACGTAAAGCTACGTCCGAACTCCGCACGTAATATTTTCTTTTAAGAAGAAGGGTACAGGCATCCCCGCGCCAAGCAATCGGGTATTTACATGTGCAAGTTGGCGGATCTCTCTACGTGCGGACTCCGGATGTAATATTTTCTCCTCTCTCTCCACTCTTTTGATTGTGCATTGCCTTCCCTCTCGCAGAATTGAATGCATCATTCATGAAATCACGCGACTTTCTCTATTGTTGGGAGAAGCTATCGAGGTGAGGAGTGGCAATTTTGTTTTCGAAATTTAAATTTAAGAAAATTATATTGAAATATTTTAAAAAATTAATAAAAAATTTTAATAAATTATTCTTTAAAAATATTATAAAATATAAAATTTTATATTATAATAACCTTGAAATAAATTCAATAACTTTTAAGTTTATTTTTATATAATTTAGATTAAGATGTCCGTTCATAAATTTTTTTTTCATTTAAAATTTACTCTAATTTCTCTTAAATTTCATCCTCAAAAAAGGGCCATTTGGGATCACTTTTATTTATTATTTTTATTTTGTTTATATCTTTCTTAAAGATAAATTTGTTTGATTGTACTTGTTATTTTTAAATAAAATATCAAACAATTTATAAATCTAACGTAAAAGAATAAAAGGTTTAGTCAGAATACCCCGAAAGTCAAATGGGTAGCCTCTTATACAACCCAATATATGAAAAAATAATTACAAATTATACAAATGAATAAATGCTATGGAGGGTCTTCTTATCTTCATTCTTCATGCCTCCTTCATTTCTTCATTTAGATTTGCTTACTTCAAAGGTATCACAGGGCCTCCCAAAGCAAAGCCTTTTAGCCACTGCTCATCTTAATCACCCATAACACTAAGCCTAATTCATAATATAAAATTACATAAAAAATAAGAAACGTAAATCTAACTACACCTGCAAGACAAGATTAGCTAAATACACCATACAACCCAAGCAGTTATATGAATGATTTTGACTAGCACCCTGCACATGGGTAACCAAGCCTACCTGGCTTAATTTAGGTTATACTTAGGGGTTAAGCAACCTGTAAAAAGAGCATTTATAATTATTTTAAGCACCCCTTAAGCATAATCCCCTGTAGAAAATATGATTAGACTAATCACGGCCTAACATCCGTCCATGGAGCATACACCCTAACATCCAGTCTAAAATAATACATCATAAAATAAGACATTCATTACACCTTGCACCGCCTTAACATAAAGCTAGAAGTGGTGACTTAATTCTAAAGTGTGCGTATTAAGACTTGTGTGGTATACCTTAACTAAGCTTTGTTGTAATTTTCTAAGTATGAAAGGATTTAATTATAAAAGATGGTTTCACTTTAAGTGACTTAATTAATTTGTAAGTTTTACTTATAATTTTCTTTTGTTACATTTAGTTTACACTTAGCAACTAAGTATTATAAAGAGAAAGAAAGAGAGGATTACTCTCTTTTATCCCTACCTTAAGCCACATCTAAAGTATATTATTTAATCAATTCTCTTTAATAAATGACTTATTACATATTTAAATTAATCATAGGTTTAGGATCACTAAAAATAATCTCATCAATAAGAAAGACATTTTAAAATTAATTGGAGTTAATTAACATAACACATGTCTATTCATTTCTTTCCATCATATGTAACATGCATATGACCAAGTCCTAAACATATCTATACATGCAATATGTGTTGGCACACTTAAATGATGAATATAAACATATACATTTAATGTTTATATTTTTCTTTTTGATTGAATTGTTTTATCATATTAATTTAAAGCTCTATCTAGATTCTTATGCAAAAATACATAAGAATGAAGTTAAACAAGTACGTGTCATTGTTAACTAGGGAAGTGAGGTAATCAAATGACCTCCTTGGGGCTAGCTAAAGCCTTGTATTCTCGGGATGTCCAGACTAAATACCATTTGCATTCAAACATATGTAAGTTTGCATACATGAATTTAAATAAGAGAGCTTTTGATCGCATGATTAAATAATTCTATCATTTAAACAATTGAAAATGCATGTGTTTTGGTGAAAAAGAGAGGGATTTTGACTCCATAATTAAGTACACACACACATGTATGAGAGACATAAGCTAGTACATACCATTGTTAACCAAGAAAGTGAGATAATCAAATGACCTCTTTGGGGCTACTTAAATCCTCGTATTTTCGGGATGTCTAGACTAAATATTTGCTTTTCTCAAATACATATGAATTGTATGCATAACTAAAGAGAGAAAACCATACAAAAGTTGTACTTTATTTACTTGAAAAGATTTATATACATGGAGTAAATTCTTATTTAAATTCTAATATTGAAATATGTAAGAATAAAATCAAATGGAGTACATGCTATTATTAAACTAGGGAATTGAGGTAATCAAATGACCTCCTTGGGGCTAGCTAAAGCCTCATATTCCTAAGATGTCCAAACTAAATACCCATTAAATTATTACTTACATAAATCAATATATGAATGAAAGAAAAGAACTTTACTTCATACACTAAATCTATAATCATTTGCATTTCTTATGTATTTATAACTAGTATTTATAGCATATGTAATCACTTGTTTATAAGATTTGAAAAATAATTTTGGATTTAATAGTGATAATAGCCACACAAATATTATTTTAAATCAACACATGCAAGCTTGGCATAAAGGAAATCATCTATGTTTAATTAATTTTTGAAGAAATGAATGCATGATTCAAGTGGCATATAATATTTTTATATGATTGGAAAGAAACAAAGAGGCACAAGCAAGTAATTTCATTCAATCCAACTAATTCATAAGGACAATCATATTAAATAAGCTTATTTAAAATAAACCAAAGCTTCTTAATGTCACTTTTAATTTTATTTTTAACTTGATATAAGAGATGTGAGAAAGATTTGCTAATCCTAGTCCCATTCCCCATATGTGTGAGTTAATTTGATTTAATAAGAAGCAATTAGATTGACATTGATTAAATCAATTAATTAAACCCTTACCTATGTTATCTTAAGGTAATTGATTATGAGCTAATGCAATGAGCAAGCAAGTAAGTGAAAGGGTGTTTTCATAATCATTTATTAAATAAGCTTAAGGAACTATTTTAATTACTTTCATAATTTTCTCACACATGTGATTTAATCATAATTTCATTAAGCCTCTTTAGGTTATTGAACACTTAAAGCTCTACCCAAGATGAATTAAGGGAAATCAAATTTAATTATGTTTTTTAGTTCAATTAATTAAATCATGAATCCATCAATTCACCTCTCTTTAATTAATTTTCAAAGTTAATAATTATATTTTGAAAAGAGATGGGCATAAGGTAAAAGGTAGGGAGGCTCGAATATACTTTTCTAAGTCTCCTTACCATTCAACAGTGATTAGAGAGTCTAGATAATTAATTAATTATTATCTATATGCTTAATTACCCCTTAATGAAGCTAAGAAGGTAATTAGCACTCAGTTAATCAATCCTCCTAATTTAACAAGTAATAAAATCCCAGAAAATTAGATGAGGCAGAGGTCATCCTATCAAATATTCTCAAAAATTTTGGGATCAATTACTTAAGAAATTAGAGAGTAATTAAGCTAATTATATTTTTAATTAAACTCTAATTAAGCTTTATTTACTATTCAAAACCAATTGAAAATATTTTTATCAAATTCTCCTCTGAAATACCTTTAAAATGAGTCATTATTTGTATTTTTTTAGATTTTTCTATAATTAGTTATAAATTATGAAAGTTTCAGCCTTAAAATTGAATTAATTGACCTTAATTAAACCTAATTCTGCCAGCACCATGTGGCGCGCTGGCACGCGCACTTTTCACATGGCATCGTAGGATTGGTTATTTAAGTTGTTACATCTGTACGCTAAGTCAGCTGGTGGCAGACACGACATTGATCTTCGGTGTCTGATCTCAGGATGGTGAGGATCGAACCAACGGTGTAAAGGGGAGAAATGAGTGAGATCTAGCATGATCTGATCAGAGCCATCCATTCCAATCATGTGGAACGGATGGCCCGTGATCCTTCTTCCTATGAGCGGCGAATGACGGACCCCGTCAGCCATGGATCGCTCAATCCGAGATCACCCAAGCTTGGATCCACTCCAAACTCAACCCACACCTTCGTGTGAAGGATCCAGAAGGATCCAACAGCTAGGATAAGCTCAAATGCAAATCTCCTTCACAGAGGACCAACCAATTTTTTCTATATCTATAGTTTAGGGGAATTACCTCACCGAAGCTCAAGATCGGTAGTGGGATTGATGGAGGTAGCTTCGTCTCATAGAGACGAGGCCCTGTTGAGAAGCAATCAAGCCAATTCCATTGGGTTCGCTCGGTTGATTAAGAATGGAGGTTTGGAGTTTCGGTCTTGATCAAACTCTTTGCTCCGGTGGATTGGAAGCTTAGGAAATGAGTTGGGTAGCATCGACTAGGTATGGAGATGGCGTGGGAATGAGCAATTGAAGTTTGGTGGTGAATTGAGTGAGTTTAGATCGAAGATAGCCTCCCCTATTTTGGTTCCGCACATGAAGAGGGAATGCCGAAGGTAGGGACGCTTGGGATCTCTCTAGAATTCACAAGGAAGCTCGGCTTGGTGTTAAGAAGCTTGCATAAAGTTAATTTATTTCATTTTTGTTTGAATTGAGGGGGTATACCCATTGATGTGTTGAGTTGGATGAACAGGATGATTTCCCATCTTTCGGCTGGCCAGCCACCATCAGAGCATTGAAGGTGTCTCAATCGAGTCCACGTTACTAGATTAGGTTGGAGGGAGTCATGGGAGGTGGCTTAATGCTTGATCTTGGCTGAATTAGTTTACTTGATCCCTTTGGTGCTCGGGTTGCATGGGAGGTGAGTTGGCTCACCTCCCTTTGGTCCATGGCCGACCTAGCATGGATTAGGTGGCCTAGGTGGGTTAGGTGCACCCTCATTTGGAAGTTGGATGGCTGCCAAGGTGATGGGAGAGTGGACATTGCCATTTATGGGTGGAATCCTACATGAAGAGGGCTTAACCAATGGATTATGGCTTGGATGGGGACCACTTGACTTTCGATTAGACTTTGGGATAACCTAGGGTCAGTTTGGGTGAGTTTGGTCAGCCATCAAAGTCTCATGGGTTGGTTTTATGGGTTTACTTCATTTGGTCAAATGGGTTCTATGGGTTTATGTTGGGTTGGGTTGACCAATTGGTCAAATTGGGTCAAACCAAGGCTTGGGTTGGGTTAAAATGATGATTTGAAGAGTTTTGGTTCAAGAGGTTTCAATCAAATTGGCCTAAGTATGATTTTGGCTCACTTGGATTCAAATATGTCAAATGGGCTAAGTTGACCAATTTGACCAAATTGGGTTAGGTTAGGTGTTGGTTCATGTTCAATTAGTCAATTGAAAATGTTTGAAGGCTTTGGTTTGAATCAATTTGGATTTAATCTGGATTTTGGCCAATTTAACCCTTTAGGTCAATTTGGGCTAGGTTGGGTCAAGTTGACCAATTGGTCAAATTGGACATAATTATGGCTTTGGTCAAGTTCAATAATCAATTTGGAATAAACTTGAGCCATTGGTTGCAATCAATTTGGGTTAGATCATGATTTGAACCATTTTAACCTTTTAGGCCAATTTGGATTAACTTGGGTCAAATGGCCAATTGGACTTGGTTTGGCTCAATTGAGAGTTTAGTCATGTTCAATCATTGATCATGAGTTGGTTTGAATCAATGGTTTCAATTAATTTGGTGTATGGTAGGTTTTGGCTAGTTTAGGTTTCATTTGTGCTAAAGGTTGACTTGGTTTGACCCAATTCAAGGTGGTTGATCATCCTAGGGTGATTATTGATCATGATATGAGGCTTAGATAGGCCTGGTCTAATCCAATGTGGGTTGAATTAGAACTTGGCTAAAAAAGTCCTTCATGCCACTTTAGTGTACGCGGACCTAAATGGGTCAATTAGTTTGATTTTTGCTTGATTCAAGTTCAGTTGAACTTATATATGAGCCTATGACTGAAATATAAATCCAACTATAGTCAATTTGGAGTCTAATGGATTTTCATTTGAAGTTTTCAAGCTAAAAGGGCTAGCTTGGGCTTGACTTGGGTTGACTTGAGTTTGATTTGATAATTATAGATTTTATTTATATTTGGGTAAATGATTGAAGGAATGATTGATTCAAGAGAAAATCCATTGGTTTTGGCTTGATTTGGATAGGATTTGGCCAAGTCCAAGGAAATGGCTTAAAAGGCTTGAATTGGGTTTTGGTTTGATTTTGGACTTAGTTTTGGTCATGTGAATTTATATTTCATTTATATTTGAAAATATAAATGAAGATAAAAATGATTCATGAGAAAATCACTTGAGTTTGGAGTGATTTGGGAGCAAATTTGATCAAGCTTAAGAATGTAGGTTAAAATGGCTAAGGAGGAAACCAATTTAGTTTGATTTATTTTTGGTCATTGGAGGGTGAGTTCATTTATATTTTTGAATACAAATGAAGGAGTAATTAGTATATAAAGAAACCAATTGATTTTGGGTTGATTTGTATGAGATTTGGCCAAGTTCATGGAGGTAGGTCCATATAGCTTAAGAAGGATTTTGATTGGATTTGGATTTAGATTGATTTAGTTTTGGCTATTTTAGTTTATATCTCATTTATATTTGTAAATATAAAAAGATATAAATTATTCATGAAGAGATCAATAAAATTTGGATTGAATTGGGTGGAGATTTGGCTAAGTTTATGGAATTTAAGGGGGGTTTTCTATTTTGGATTTGATTATGGATTCTAATCCTTTGGTTTATAATTTGGATTTGGATTTGGTAAATGATTCAGGGATTGAATTGATCTTAGAGAAATTCAATTGAATTTGGATTGATTTGAATTTGGCTAAGGTAAAGTCTAGAAGATGAAATCAAGGGCCTATGAAGAATTTTGATTTTGGATTTGATTATGGGTTTCAATCATTTGAATTGGAATTTAGATTTGGATTTGATAAATGAGTTGAATTTAAGGTTTGGTTTGAGAAGGTAAGTATATGTTGGGTTTAGGCCATAGGTTGGACAAGTCTCCGTAAATCCTTAAGGCACAACCTAATCCCTATGGCTAATCCTTCTAAGTCTCTAGGCTTAGGTTTAAGTGTTCACATAATCCTCAGAAGTGTCTTAGGACACTGGAGCTCTTAATGTCTATAAGAGTCCTAGATCTATGATGAAGAAGTTGAGAACTCACTCCAAAAGTGAGTTGAACAATTACCTAACACAAACTAATTTATATTGATCTAGTTCACTATTGACAGAACGATTAAACTAATCACTTAGCATCCTTTAATAAAACTCACACATTTTAAGGCTTTTAAATTATGGCAAAAGAAAATATTTTCTATAGTTTATATTCACTATATTATGTTAACACTTTATCTAATTGTGGAGATAAACTCCTTTTATACTTTTTATTTATAATGAAATTATATCAATTGGTATAGGCTTCATAATTTTTTTTTTAATTGTGAGTGATTAATTATGAAGTTTGTAGTTTAAACTCATGGTGTTGAAATAACCATATTCTTTAACAAAAGGTTCACATGTCTTTTCATGGCTTTATGATTATTTTTCTTTATAAATTTTCTTGTTAAAATCATATTTATGCTTCTCTTAACTTAGTTGTGCATGTGCACATAATTTTATATAATATTAAAAGATAAATTTTTTCTCTAAAACATAATACAATACTAATTCCAACAAGATAAGATTAAATAATCTCTGCCCACAAACACATACACAAATATGTATATATATATATATATATATATATATATATATATATATATATATATATATATATATATATATTAATGTTGTATGTAAAAATCTAAGGACAAAAAATGTTTGAAAAGATTCCACAATTTAAGTCATATATTGCAATATATATATATATATATATATATATATATATATATAAATAAAGAATGCATTATTATAATGCAGTTTGTATGAATTGATAAAGATAACTTCCATCATTCAAATAAAAATCTTGAGATGCTTAAATTCTTATTAAGCAATAGTTGGCAATCTTCGATCACTCTCCTTTTAGGAGGGATATTTGATGACAATAAGATGAACATCGATGTCATATTTTTTTATCAAATATCATGTATCAATCATTATCAAGCATTAATGATAGGAACTCCATTTAGTTGTTTTCTTTTAAGGAGGAGAACAATTATCAAGAAGACACATTATGTGTTGAGGTTGATAAACATTAAAATTTGGTAGGTTTTAGTGATACGACTAAGAATGTCAATCGATTGATGGATTATATTTAATGGTGACAAAGTTTAATTTTGTTAGAGAATCTTGCTAGCTAGTGAGTTTATTAATCTTGTGTATGACCCATCCTAGTTATTTTAGGTGATTTAGTGTTTTTTGTGGTTTACTTGGGCTACCCCAAAGTAGGCTACTAGTTTTATTAAGGTAAACATAAGTGACGCTAATGTTTATCTTATAGTCGTGACTCTAATAGTTGAGCATTAATGATTAGTTTACCTTAGCCTATAAATGCCTAGTGGTTTTACCTTAAATATTTTTAAGTTAATTAATGTATTATTTACATTTTGTCTTAGCCTCTTTTATTTTAGTCTAGTGACTAAACCTTAGATTATTCTTGTTTCCTTTATATAGTTTAATGAGTCCTCTATGCTTTTTGACTTTAATCTATTCTTGTGGTATATAGGTGGTGTATTAATATGCCACAATTTATTATAATTGGCTATATATTAATTAGTGGCCTAGTGTAAGTAGTGTTAATAAACACTAAGTTGACTAATGACCTTTAACTTTGTTAAACATCTTAGGGCACTAAGATATGACATTTATTATAGAGCGGAGTCTCTACATTATGAGATCAATAACACTAAATTTCTTATCATCTTTTAATAAAATCTATAATATCTTAAGTATTAGCTTTATGGAAAGAGTTTCTCTTACTCTATTAGCACCATATATAATTAAATAGGGCAATTACATACATAGCACTCAAAACTAGCACCCTCTTTAATTTTTTAAATTTTCACCCAAATGTCAAAAGTATATTAGAACTTTTACTTTTATTTATTTATTTATTTATTTTGTTTTTTTTGCTTTTATCAAATTTTCATTAATTTTATTATGGCAGGCATAAATACATAGATTTCATAGTCTAAAATATCATGTGTGCTAATTCTATAAATACATAAATTTTAATCAGTTTCTATTTACGTTTAAGTTTTAATGTTTAGATGTTGGATATATAAATATATAATAATTTTGTGTATGTGTGTAAATCTGCCTTCATTATACTTGTCTTAATTTAGCTCTATTTATATCTATTCATATTATTAACCCGATAGAAAGTCCCTTCACAATTTTAAATTGTAACAATAATCGCACTAAAACTTAAGACTGATATATTGTCTAATTTAACAATAATCACACTAATCCATGCATTGTCTAATTTAATATACATATCATCACTATACACAATTTTTTATTGTTATATTTTGTCATGAATTAATATAAACTTAGTTTTAAATGAATTTTTCTATTAATTTTTGTTAAATTTAAATTAGTTTTAAAATTTTAAAATTAATTTATAAAAGAACCCCACCATTTTTATAGTATAGTATTTAAAATATATTTATATATTATCATATATTTTAAATATTTTATTTTTTCATAAAAATCATTTATTGATTACTTCCTACTAAAATTTGCTCATATAATACGATAAAATATGGGCCCATGATATACCGATCAAATTACATTAGAATATTTTAAGCAAAATTTTAACTACAATGACTCTCAATATTGATGTATTTACATTAACATAGTGGAATGGTGTAATCAATAAAAATATATGTTATACTCATCTCAAAATAAATTTAATAACTTTGAGATTCATCATAATCAAATTTTAGTTAATATATCTTAACCTTTTTATATTAGCATATTACTACAAAATTCATCCTATCACATGGATCTTGGTATAACATTTGAAATATAATTATTAATCCCATGAGCACATGTAACTCTATGGTGTTTATTTTGGAATGTATGGGGGGAGGGAGTGGGGGACACCACACATATCGTAGGGGGTACTTATTGAAGTGATCGGGTATGACATTGAGGTATGATGTACTATCTCGAAAGATAAAGGCATCATCACCCTTCAATGGACCTAATTACCTAATAAGGACTCCTAAGGCATAATGAGTCATCAAATGTACTAGAGATTTTTCCCCTGCTTTATATGGATGAGTAAAATAGGGTTTATATTAAAACATGTTCTAAAGTTCCTTATGGAGCCTCCATAATTAATTAAATGACATATATATAAGTATAGATGTGTCAATATGAATAAATTGATCTCTTAGTCATACCTGACTCTATAGTAGCCCATCAAGCTCATCTCTATAAACTTTAACATGGGCTGGTGTCATCTCTCTTAGATAACTCTCATTTCACCTGCAACCAATGCTCAACCCATCCAACTATATCAGAAAGGGTATCTGCAATGCGGGTCGTCCAACATGTACATACTCCCAAGACCTAACCTATAGTAGGTGCAGACATCCACCCGTGTTGGTCTGTTTCGATCTTGTGGCCTCATTCAACTCCCTGTACAAATATTCTAACACAGCCGCTCCTAGGGAGTACCTGCTGAACAAGCTCAAATCCTCCAATAGTGGTAAGTACTTCAAATGAACCTTAGACCTAGATGTATCTAGCAGAAGGAAGTAGCTAATAGTGAACAAAATGTAAGCTCTGAGGTGCATCAGAAAGTCAGCATCCGATAGATCTAAGTATCAGTCCCTATAAAATGTTCACCGTAGCCAACATAAAGGTAAGCAAGTCCGTGCATGCGCCTTCCCCATGCGAAATGTGGATGTCACATGTGGCTGTACTGGATCATGATATATAAACATCGAGCTCTGGATGCTTACCGATGAGCTCATCTCCTGAGCCATGAGAACCATCACTACCCTCCCTATCACGTAGGTCCAATAATAAGAGACCCATCGTCAATCAAACTAGAATCATGGCCCGCGCAAAGTAATCATCTCACCAAGTGCAAAATGAAATGTGTTCGTCTGTAGTGACCAGCTCTCAACTAGTGTAAGCAAGTGGTGATCAAGTTTGATATACTGGAGCTGTGAAACATAATCTAGCCCAGCATCGTACAGTCCATCCATAAATCTGGGGTAGTTCATCCACCACTCTCTAAACATCAGAAGATGTGATGCTGCCTCAAGAACTTTCGCCTACAAGATATGAATAGAGGAATTAATAAAAAAATGCATTTGCATTGAGCTAGCTTTGACAAATAATAAATCATACCACTTTGGATGCAACCCTTATTCGCCAATGAGGTGATGCTTGGGTGTACCTCACCGGTGCGTATAGTATGGAGGCTCCTCGGTTATTTATGCGCTCTACACTACTCCACCTTCCTTTTGCCATTTGACCTGTTCGGTGCACAACTTCTACAAATACATGTCAATACCATAAAAACATAAAACATCAGAGGTAAACTATAGCAGTATAGAAAAAATAGCTTAGAACTACACACTAACAAGAACACACTGCTCAGAAGTGAACAACATTAGTAAATAAACAACTACATCAAGAAAGAAAATACCCCTACATAGTAGACACGCGTCCTACATACACGTCCACATACAACAAATCTAATCGCGGTCACCTTGACATGTGGTGCAAATATCGAATCACTTTGCCTAATCAAATCAGGCCCAGGCATTTGGTGAAAATTGATACAAGATTGTAATAAATATATGTGATTAGAGCTTGAATCGCAATCCACGTGCCCTCTCACTTACAAAAACACTCACGATATGTTAGTGGTCATGGTACTATAATGATATCCACTATCATGAGTCAACGACCACTTAGCTACATCTCTAGCAAGAAACCAATCAGCAGTCTCTGTTTTGATATTCCTGATGTCTGTCATGTAACGAGTAAAGGTGTGAATGTCATTTGTATTACCTACCACATACATCTTTTGACAGACAAACTCAACATCAGAAATACCCATAGTTCTGCATGCCTTCTTGAAATTCTCTCTAAGATGGCATAAGCAATACCGATGCTTAGCCCAAGAAAAAAATTCATTGCACCCACGTACTAAGCCTGAATTTCGGTTAGAAATAATACATAAATTAGCCCAAGTACATATAAGCGGAATCAAGTCCTACAATGTCCTAATAAACCAAGCCCATGACTTATTGCATTTTGCTTCAACTACTATAAATGCTAGCGGATATAAGCCATTATTTGCATCAATCTCAACTATAGTAAGAAGAGTTCCTCTATACTTACCTAACAAAAATATGTCATCTAGACTTAAGACTGGTCTGCAAGATTACCAACTAATAATTGATGGCCCAAATGACCTGAATATGCGTTGAAAGTGACCATATTCACTTGATTGAATATGGTACACTGTGATAGGCATAACTGCACATAAAATAGCCATGAAATGATCCAATGAATGATATTACTCTTCCCAATTGTCAAAAATAGCATGTATAGCCTTTTTGCGTGCATCCCAAGCTTTCTTATAAGAAACTCTAACGTTAATTTTTGATTCCATACGGCCAATAATTTTCCTAGGCTTCAAATCCAACTAATATCTAATCACAGGCTGGATTAAGTAGGCGATAAAGCGTGAGTGTGCTTGTGTCCAGTACTCAATATCGAATGAGTACATGTGTGTGGGGCAGCTATACTAGATATCCTCCAGGCACCACCCAACCTCTTGCTTGCATGAGCATGTAAATGCCACCTGCACGACCTATTGGGATGACTTGTTATGTATGCAAAGTACAATAAACCTCACCTTGTTGGAGTCACATGTTAGTTACTCAACATTATTTATGATGGACCAACCCTAAATAGTAAATTTAAGCTATCTTTTATCATGGAAACACATCCTCTCAATTAAGTCAGCTGGAATAAAATTCTCTTCCAGAAAGATAGAATCTTCTGAGAGGCCATCAAAATTCAATTGTTCATCTCATTCTTATGCTGTCTGGCAGGCTTGAATATAGTCATTTCTACTGAACATGTGTTCATTAGCTATGTTTATTTTCTTAGAGTAATCTCTTAGCAAATGACTGCTCAGAATCTACACATCTTCTCCAATGTCACCTTCTATCAACTATGTATGTTAGAACTCATTGCACTAGGCATTGTTTTTGTAGCCCTCATCTTCGGTATTAGCGGTCTACATGATCACCATGGTATTCACCCCTACTAGTAAAAGTTGAGGCAATATGATGAACACTAGTAGGAGATGCAGTAACATCTCTCTCAATAGTGATGTAAATTATGACGTAGTGTATAAGATTAAAATGAAAAAGATTAATTGAATTATGATTTTGATGTACGTACCTACGAAAACTTTCATTGAGGTTGGTCTGATATGGTTCCTATAAAAGTATAGTCGTGCGTACAATTTCAGTTGGATGAACTTCAATTCCAATGAAATTATGAACTTCTCTATCCTCTGTTCATATCACCTCAACTTCAACATTTACAATCAGATGTTGTATACTTCTGCATTAATGACAGACTCACATACTTCATCATCATTTATTGGAGAAGTAATGAAACTGGCTACAACAGGAAATCTACAAATGAGATCAACTCTAAAATGAGTGGGATCAATTTTTAGTGATCTTGCAAAATCGGTCGACATGAAACTTGTATATGACGATTTTTTCCCGATGCGTAGGGAAGAAGCCCTCACGAACCGAAGTTGGCCACCATAATATAATACTAAATCAAACTGTCCAAACTCATTTTGAATCTAAAATGTGTATTGGAACACAAAAGCTGAATATCACACCTATTTAAATCAATCGATTCATAAGGTAGATCGCCTATATGTATAATATCACCTAACCTTAATAAAATGACTCAAACAATCTAAAAAAATAGATCAACATAAAATTTTTCTCCCCATACAGGTACATCTAAAAAATTTTAATTATGAGTTATAATTTACTTGAACGTATGTAACATACCTAATATAAGCCTAGAGCTACATAAACAATCTACATTATGAGGTTTTATCAAAATATCAATAATTGGCAATTCAACACTACCAAGGTCAATATCAATATCTCTTTTACTAGCATGATCCATAATGAAGTGTTGAATAAGAATTTAATCCAAAAATATGCATATAACAATCAATTACGAGGAGGACCAACCCATAGCCAAGATATAATCCAGTTACATCCATCCTCAAACTCATCCAAAACATAAACAAAGTAAGGGTAAAGAGCAGAGAGAAATAGTTCTCCAAACAACAACAAAGAAACCCTCGAGGGCACCCATCATAGCGATAACAATAACCACAAAAAATATGCCAAAACCATAATGATGAATAATCCTCCCCAAGAACCCACACATAAATATATTATTTAAAACACACAATAATCAAAATGAGCACATAAACATAAACATACAATAAAACACACATAAATGAGCACATAAACATACATTATTTAAAACAAACATCATTTCAAATAGCACACAAAATGAGCTCACAAACATTACTAAAAAATTCAGATAAATGAGCACACAAACACCATTTCAAATAGCTTCAAAATGAGCACATAAACATACAATAAATATAATATTTAAAACACACATAAATTTATTTAAAATATACATAAAACACACATAAATACATATAATTTATTTAAAACACACATAAATTTAAATGAATATAATCAACATTTATTGGAAATATTTACTTTTCCTCTAAAATATCAAATCCAACAACACATACCTAAACCATAAAGCTAACTAATCGCATGTTAAACTAAGTAATCACATGTTAAAACACACATAATCAACACGTGATTTTTCTTAAAAAAAGAAAAAAAATACCTTCAAAATGGTTGAAAACCTAAATCCACTCAAAAAATGCCAACAATGTCGCGTGGAAGGAAGGTCAAGTTCAGCGTGACGGGGATGCGTGGGCGGTCGAAGGCGGTGGCGAGTGCGCCGCGAAAGGAGATCGATGATCTTGGTGGGGCGGGTTTAAAAAAAAAATGCTTAAGGTCGCCATTCAGGTAAGCTAACGTGGAATCCATGTTGCGCCAATCTCCCATGCAACGGCGGCGCGTGAAATCCACGTGGCGTCGTTAAGCATTGAATATATTTTAAAATTTTTTTTATTGTTCATTTTGCTAATTAAAGTTAAAATAGCCTAAATTATATAATTTTAGCCATATATATATATATATATATATATATATATATTCATTATATTTTAGAATAAAATTTTATTGAAAGCAAAAAATGCAAATTGAAATTTTAAAATAAAATTTGATATTTATATTACAATTTGCTGAATTGAGTTAGATAGATAGTAGTTTATATATAAGTTTTATTAATACAGTTGATATGTTTTGAAAATTTTACTAATCAAAGCAAATCTTGATGTCAAAAATATTACGATCAATTTTTTCAGCATTAAAATATAATTGAAAATTTTGATTAAATATCAAGTGTTATATAAGTCAAATGCGTCTTGTCGATCTAACAAGCCTAAGATCTTCTAATTAACTTCATTTGAGCATTCAAATACTTAAATATATTAGATGATTGAAGGAATCATTTCAGTCATGGAGTGGTTTGGATTTTGCATTATTTCTGAACGTCTAATATATAAATAACTCTTCATTTTCATGAGGACAAGAAAGAGAAGGCATTAGCATGTCTCACCACTCGATGGTCGCCACCACCAGTGAGCCACCACTGCCGTCTCTTACCACCTTCCTCGTTCGTCATACTTCTGGTCGTCGTCACGTGGCTGCGACCGTCATTTGGTCCCGTGCCGACCACCTCGGCCACTACTTTTAACCATTGATCATTCATCATACCATAAGGCATCACCCCCATGCCGTTACCACCACCATCGATCGTTCATCACAAATCATCGCCACATTGTTCTGTCGACCATCACCGGTCGACGCCTATGCCGCCATCGATTTCGTCGTCATCTTCATCGACCATACCCTAAAGCCATGTTGTTAGCACATCGGTTATCCCTCAAAGCTAATACGTTGTTCCCATCGACCACCAACAACATTGCATCTAACCATTGTCATATGTTGTTACGATTAGATCCATTATGAGGCTTTCTCATTATAATCATTATAACTATGTACTCAAATAGATATATAGTGGAAAAAAAATTTTTTGTTATGGTTTTCCCCTCTTTAGTAAATCCCTGAGTTTATTGTCCACTCTTCAAATATCTGTGTGTGTGCCGAATTTCATAATAAGGCTAAGGTGTAAACTTTTATTCTACCGCAACTACAACTATTTTCTAGCATGCAACACAAGTCATTTTTGCTAAAATTAAATATAGCCTAGTTTGAAAATTATTGATGTTAAAAATTTATTCGACAAAAATATGCTTATCACCAGGCATTATTTTCCCTAATTAAGAGGAGGTTTTATTTTTATTTTTTGATTTTATAAATCTATTTTTATTTTTAAAATAAAAACTGTTACAAGTAGTTATCGAAATTTGCCAATCGACTGACCTAAGCACATCCATCATATGCCCAAATTAAACCTAATTTAAATAATCATGGTCATTCCAATGGTGGATGAATGATACACATATAACTTTAATGCGGCCGTAAGTTTATTTATTTTCAAAACAAAAGTATTAGTTAAACCTAAAATCACAATAGATCCCACATGAACGCTGAAGCTTTTGATTGCCCTTCTTCCCCTTCCTTCTTCACTTTGTAATTATGCTATTGATGGTGACCGGACCAAGGAAAGAGCTCTCGCCGAAGAGAAGGCGCGACTCTTCCTGTATTTTCTCTCATTTTCCTTTCCGATGATAAGCTAGGGCAACTGATTTGCGCATCTGCCTCTAGGATCGACGGCTCTGTCATTGGATCAACGATTTTTGAAATCCAAATGGAGCCTTAGAACAAGGGGCAAGCCTCATATTCTTTTGACATAGGATATTCCAAGGAAAAGGAAACCAAACAGGAACCTCCTTCTACCCAAGAGGCAACCGACCAAGCCATGGAATCTCGGCAAGAAGATCTTCTGCTATGCCCCATCAAGAACGGAAGAAATTGGTCCCCTAAACCGCTAATGGAAAAAATATGATCCAAAGTCAAAGTCACACTAAGATTGATGGTCAAGAAAATGGAAAGCGGAGGCGTTCTATTTCCTATCTGCTGAAGAGATCGAAGAGGACTTCTACGCGTTCAAGGGTTCAAGACTGAGAGGGAGATACGCGGAGTCAAGATAGCGCAGATAAAATGAAGAAGAAATCGACTTGCATCACCCTCACTGTGCATTGTTCCCTTTCTCTTCTTCATTTTGGGTAGTCACGCATGGACTCACAATATTTCCCAAAAAGAGACCCAAGATCGTAGAAGCAACTCGATGTAAGAAGAAATTTCATATTGAGCAAAAAAAAATCCATTATAGTTATATATTGGGTCTCCACTTTTGAATTTCTCAATTCATCCATGGCGTTCTCTTGTGGCTTTTAAATTAAGGATTATTTACAAAGGAACATTTTCAAAAGAAGTTTCAAAAGAAGTGAAGTCGTGCTAGGTTCGCAGTAAGTCGTGGATTCTATTTGAAAAACTCAATTCTAAATCTGCTGTGCTACAGTTGTTTGTGCAGAAATGACTAAAATGTTCTTATGAGCACATAAGTTGAATATATTTAAATAAAACAAAAAAAATAAAATAATTAATACTTATACATAACCAGAAGTCAACTATATTACATTGATAGATTACACATCACTTAATAAATAATACTAATATTAAAATTATAAGTACAATAACTAGTGCGATCAAAATATTTAGCCTACCCTTTTGTTGATCTAATCTTTTTAAAAAAAAATTTCCAGTGCTACCCTTCTAGCATGATCACTGTTTGATGTGTCACCCTCAAATTCGTCAACCCACCTGAAATAATTGCAATCATTTCTTGTTATATTTCTTAGACACCTAAAAAATCTTATCCCATAATTTTCTTTCCTATGTGAGGTGAATACATAATATTACAAATGACAGTTACAATACACAACTCTAGACTCAGTATAGCTCCTTGAACTCATATTTTCTGATAAAGTAAATTATGTAAACAATAAAAATATTAATATGAGGACTGGTGGCATTACAAAATATTTTTAAATGATAATGAAACAATAAAATATTTATTTCCCCAAAAAGTGATAGATATTTCATTAACAAAAATAGAAGGGTTACAATTATTAACAAAAAAGATAGAAATTAGCTCACTAAAAGTACATAACCAATGCAAGGCTCCACTTATACAAATACTTACAAGAAGATCAAAAAAGACATAAACAAACATAGAAAGTTACATTAAAGTAAAATTACAACAGCTCAAGCTTAGTCAAAGTCTATACCAATGAGCAACATTGTATGTGGGCATCCAAACTTCAAAAAGAAGAGTTACAAATACAAAAAATGCTACCAGCCTTAACGATATAAAGAATAATATCAATGCCATCATAGCCATTCATTCACTATCGAGAGAATCAGCCACCAAGCAGCAATTCCATATACCACATAAGTAGGAATAAAAGTACAACTAACTAGGAAACCAAGAAGCACGAAGCAAGCCAATAAAAGAATAGCAGGTGTACTAGGTTCTTAAAAAAGCCAAGAGTAATAGGTAGATAGAACTTTCTGAAACAGTGATCTTAAATCAAAGGAATTGTATCCAACTAAATAATGAGTTTTCAAATATATTGTGCATTATGTCATGCTTAAACTAAAAATTTTCTCCCTTTGAACCAACATTGTCTTCGACAAAGAAGATAAATAGTTTCCAAATAATTAGAACTTCCTAGCTAATGCTTAATTGAACAATAGTGCTTCTCATCAAAGAATATAGATCAATATAGATCCAAATATTATCACAATGCCACCACAACTATGACACTATGATATATAAGAATTTTCGAAGGAAGAAATATGATTGAAGCCATCTAAAATGTAAGAAGAATATAACAATAACATAAGAACCACATGCAACTATAAATGCATAATTGCAGCCTCCATTGACATGTGACAGAATTCTTCTCTACGATCAAATTAGACTACTTCCAGCAATGCCGTTGTTTCACAGTTCAAAGACTACCTTCAAAATAAGCCAATTATAAATAGTAATTTAATCCAATCTAATCACTATCTAAGGCATCTGTAATTTGCTCTCGTAACTGTTTCATCTCCTCAACTCCTTCACCATCCTGTGTCCCTAATTTTTTGTTTTGTTAGTTAGTTTCTACCATAGAGTAGCCCAACTGATGTTCAAATGGTTCAGGTGGAACAAATGATTAGTCATTGTTGACAATGTTGAACTCAATGTCATGGTGTGATGGGTGGCGGAATATATAAGTATGTAAAGCCATTGTAGCTGCAACTATTTTAACCTACTTCTTGAAGGAATATGCGGGCATATCACGTAGAATAACCAATTTTTTCTTTCATACTCCAAAGGCTCACTCAATTACACCACACAACGATGAGTGTTGTTTATTAAATAATTCTTTCATTCCCCTGGTGACTTGGCTACTCCTTCAAAATCAGGAATGTGATATTTTGTTTCCAGAAAAGACTTCAAGAGCCCTCGATGCATTGGATAGCCAGCATAAACAATATAATATTTTCATATTTAAATTGATGATTCGTTACAGTAATGCCTCGAGGAGGCAATGGTAAGTTATTTTCTCTACGCCATATAGCATTATTGAATATGCGACTATCATGTGCACTTTCTTTCCATCCAGACATTACAAAAGTGAAGCACATATTAAAATCACATACTGCCAATATATTTTATGTATGTGAGCCACATCGACTAATATAAGCAACTTTTTCAGTTGAAGGCACATGGACATCGACATGTGTTCTGTCGATTGCTCCAATACAATCCTACAATAGAATTTGCTGAAAACTTAGGTGCTAAGCAGAAATGACCATTGCCAAAAGAACTTAGCAATGAAGTTTACCTTGAAATATGACATGTATCGACAATCATGTAGAATCTCATCAGGTATATCTTGAAAAGTTGAATATATCGATTTTATAACTGTAGTTGATAAACCTATCAAAGCATCATGGCCAATAGAGAAATACCTGTTTATGATTTAGATGAGTGTTGATACTTGAGGGGTAATATCAATCGCTATCCACCTTGATAGATTCATTATGCGATAATATATATATTGTTATGGTCAATACTTCTCTAGTTGTAGTTCTAGAAGACCTAGAAAATCCATGTAAATTTTCTAACTCTTGTAAGCAAGAAAATAATTTTGACCTAAATAATATGTTGTGAAATCTCCGGGTGCCTCGCTAGTAACTCGATCCATTTTTCACTAATAAACCTAGAAGTCATACATGGAGTTTTGCAAACATAAGACTCATAGTACTCATGTATTATTCGCAACAACGATCATGGTTGATCGTCATTATCACTATCCATAACTGCAACTAATGATAAAGAAATATACATCACTATATTAGCCATTACAGATTAAATATAATAAGTTTCTAAACAAAGTGTGAATAGCAACAAATGATATATTAGGCACTATTATGTTTATAATTTTCACAGAAGTTCAGCGTATAATAGAAACAAGTACATAAACTAAAAAGTGCAAACTTTCCCCTAGCAGATCACAGAGAAGTTTCAAAATAATAGCGCAGATAATGAACGCTCGTTCAGGTGCCATAGCGACAAATATCTCACTTATTTGCATCTTCAAACAACCTCGTTGAATGTTGATAAAGTGGAATATCTTTGAAAACTTCTATGATTTTATCTAAAATAGTGATCGCCTCAGATAGTGATGGCGGCTCAATTTCCTTATTTGCTTTGGAAGTCAATGCACCGACTAACTGTGATATCTGATGTCAGATGAATCCATCACCTCCCTTCTTTTTTTCTGACCTCTCAGAGCTAGAGCCAGTGAATGCCTAGCATGATTGGATTCAGTGTGGGAATTTGTGGCATGTAAAAATTGGTAGTCTGAATCATTTGAAGTAGACCTTCGCTCAGAAAAATTATGTTCTTCCATAATGTCATCAGCTTCTTGAGTTGGTGTCCAAGAATGGGCACTTGTGCAACCACACCACTGAACATGAGATCTAATTTCTCATCAATTTTAGGGTCTAATATGCAATATCTAAATTTTTTCGCATTTGGTAATATCTGCAATTTAAAATTATGGTCACTGTTATGTTCATATGAACTCTTTGTGGAGTAATTAGAACAAACAAGCATGCATACGAAATTTACCAAAATCTTTTCTCGCCGCCAATCATCTGATGCATCAATCATCTTCTTTATAAGATCTCATCCCAAACCAGTTGATCCTTGTTTCAACTTTTGCCACAATTTTCAATCCTTCTTCAACTAATCCCATTTATTTTTAAGTTGTGTCCTGCTGTATTCCCTTCTAGTTCTCTCTTAAAATTTTTGGTTAAATTATTCCAACCCTCCTTACTAAAATAGGTCATCGGTCTATTGCCCAAGTCTATCTCCTTGAGACAAAGATCACAAAATATTATTTTTACATCTCTCTCCCAAGTAGCACCTGTTCCACCTTCCCTTGGATTTTCCATTTTAAGCTCCTACATTATCACACGAGCGATGAAACCTAGATGAATCAAACAACTTACTTTTGATTGAGAGATTACAGTTACAACAAAGAAGGAAAAGAAACATATTAACTAGATAACAAATATGGAATAAGGAGCATAACACATTATAAGTTGAGAAAATAATGGAACTTCTAGCCCAAATAAGAGCTTCATTAATGCATGCTAAAAGAGCATCAAGTGTGGCTTGTATAAAAAGGCTCTTGACTCCTACATAGATCTATTATCTAAATATGGAGTGCCACATTTTAGGAGATTGTTACCTTATTAGAGGCTGAAGATAGGTTGCCACAGCTCTCAAAAGCTAACAGCTGTTATGAAGCCTTCAAATGCTTTTTTTTATTTTCATCTTTGTTGGAAATTTTTTTTCATCTTTGTTGCAAACTTGACTTACTTTATCATAGACAATGCTCATAAAAGCTATCACACAACCAAACCAAGAGACGTTGAAATAACATCTAATGGGATGATGGACAATCAGCAAAGTAAAGATGGAATGAGAGACTAAAAGAAGGTCACAATATAAAAATAGTCTCAGTAGAAGTTATAATGTGACAACAATTCGCAAGTAAAGTCACAAAGAGCTGCAAGCAAAGGAATATAGGTCTACAAGTGCATACAACTTAAATGAGCAACTTACCCACACACACAAGTGGAGATGATAAGTTACTTGAGTAGCTCTTGCACAATAATAAAAAGAAAGAAACGACCAGGGAAACACAAGTTGTCACATTAATTTTAACAAAACCCACACACATAAGTCATTTCATATATAATTTTATTTGTGTTACTTAGTTCTATATATTCGTATAGCGTTGAATCTCAACAAAACCTATAAATAAAAGATCAAAAAAGATAAACACAATTCATTTTGGCAAGGTGATACCATGGCAAGTGATACCCACTTAAAAGCAACTCTTTGATCAAATTATATGCATAAATACAATGTTTCCATAAATTGCAAGCATCCATTCTAAATACAATCTTTCCATAAATACAATATTTTAATGAATTGCAAAAATCCATTTTAAATACAATATGTCCGAAAATTCTGTTTGGTATAAGAGATAAACAAGGATGAACCCAATTCATTTTGGCAAGATGATACCATGGAAAGTGATACCCACTTAAAAGTAACTCTTTGAGCAAATTATATGCATAAATACAATGTTTCCATAAATTGCAAGCATTCATTCTAAATACAATCTTTCCATGAATTTCATAAATCCATTTTAAATACAATCTGTCCAAAAATTCTGTTTGGTATAAGAGATCAAAAAGGATGAACCTAATTCATTTTGGTAAGGTGATACCATGGCAAGTGATACCCACTTAAAAGCAACTCTTTGAGCAAATTATATGCATAAATACAATGTTTCAATAAATTGCAAGCATCCATTCTAAATACAATCTTTCCATAAATATAATCTTTCCATGAATTGCAAAAATCAATTTTAAATACAATATGTCCAGAAATTCCATTTGGTGATAACAAATTCTATATCTTGATTTTTTTAATAAATCATCATTAAACTCTCATTCTTCTCACCATTTTAATTTTAATTAGAATTATCTTCTATTATAAAATAAATGAGCAATTTCAAACTAAAAAAATGGAGCTCTAATTTGAACTTGAACATGATCTTTAAAAAATTCATTGAGTGAAAAGCATAATCCATGTGTTAGATTGATCAATCTATGATCAAAGTCATTGTCATGAATAGGTTTTGCATTATTTGGGTAAAACCCCAAAAAAAAAAAAAACTTATGTTTAGAAAAAAAAGGAAAAAGGAGCTAAGACTTGATTTATATCTAAAATTATAAAATTTTCAGCATAAAACATGGCTTAAACATTGTTAAAGCTTTGAAATCTTGTTTATTAATTTTTTAAATGAGTTCAAATGAATTTAAAATTTAATAAAGCTTAATTAATCATATATTTGATGCTGAAAATTTAATCACATAGCTTATATAATTAGATTTATAGAGTTTTATATAATTTAATATAATTAATTAGAGTTATTTAAATTATTTGATTAAGCTTAAATATTACTAGAAAATATTTAAATTTAACTGTCCAACTATTTATTTCATATTTTTTATCATATTTATACATATGAAAATATACATAATTTTTAAAGTATTTAAATTATAAAAATTAATATAATAACATAGAATTAAATCATTATATTAAAAATAAGCCATCTTAAATGAGCATTTTAATGTATTAGTATCAAAATATTTATTAAACAACAAATAATTATGTTTAGAAAAATAAATCAATTAGCAAGGTTCAAATTTATTTATTTATTGGATGACCTTTTAAAATATTATTTAAATTTATTTAATTATATAAGTAAACTAATATAAATAAGTATATATTTTTTTTTCAAAGTACACTTCTTCATTCCCAATCAAATCACATCAACATAAACTCTTCTTGAAATCCTGAAGAGCCAAGCATTGGAAGCCAGAACTCACAGCAGGTTGAGTCAATCAGATAGGTGAAATATGGAAATGGAAATCGTCGATGGCTACTCAAAGATGGACGTTCAGAATCTCAAAATCTTAAGGGGTTGTTTGGAATCAATTTTATTTTATTTTATTTTTTAATATTTTGATATAAAATAAAACATATTTAATTATGATAATTATTTTTTAAAATATTCAAAATATTTGAAAATTATTTTGAATATTTTTAAAAATAATGTGATTTTATTTTTATTTTTATTTTATTTTCTTTATATTTTGATTTAAAACAAAGCATATTTAGTGGTGATAATTATTTTTAAATTACTTAAAATATTTGAAATTTATTTTAAATGTTTTAGAAATTGATATGGTACTGAAAATTCTACTAGTCGAAGCACGAATCTTGATGTCGAAAGAAATCTGATTCTGAGTCAAGACTAACTCAGATCAAGCGCTTAAAATATAATTGAAAATTTTGTGATATCAGTCGACTCTTAAATATGGAGTGTTTATTGTCAAATCGAGTGTCTTGACAAGCCAGATCTAACATGCCTAAGATCTCCTAATTTTGACTTCATTTGAGCATTCAAATACTTAAAATACATCAGATGATCGAAGGAATCATTTGAGCCGTGCGACGGAGTTGTTTGGATTTTGTATGTATTTATAGAAAGGGGGGCGGCCAAGCTAAACAGAAGAGGGAGCTCTAAATCTTAAAAATCCTCCAAGCATAATCATGCCACCACTCGACGGTCGCCGACCACCGCCACTCGCTAACCACCGCCGTTGGCCGGCCATCCTCTCATGCCAACCACTATCGCCGGTGATCACCGCCACCATCGCCGCCATTACCGCCATCGCCAACCATCTATTATCCTCACACTATCGCCGCTTTTCACCGCTCGACCAATGGCCACTACCATCACGGCCACCACCATCGATCATTATCGTAATCAACCACCATCACCAGTCATCACCACGGACCACCATCGTCGGTCACCACCATCAACCACGTTTACACCGGTCATCGCCATCTCGAAGTCATCACCATAAATCATGTACCGCTGGCCACCGTTTCATTGTTCACCATCATTAACTGCCACCAACAACTGTTATAACCTAACCAAGGCTAAACAACTGATGTTGCCTGATTATGGAATTCCCATTGTCAGCCCTTCTCATATGCAATTATGTAATCACATTATCAGGAAAACTTTGTACTCCAAAATAAATACATAGTGGAAAATTTTTTCTGGGCTAGGCCCCGTGATTTTTCCCCATATTTAGGGGTTTTTCCACATAAAAATCCTAGAGTGTCTTATTCTCTTTTCAACTATCTATCTACGTGTTAGATTTTCCAATGAAGCCAAGGAGTGAAGTTTTATTCAACCACAATTGGGTTTCTAGCATGCAACAGTTTGGCATCGTCTGTGAGAAACATTCCCTTTATATATTCACAATGGTTGACAATCTAACTTTATGTTCAGAGCCACACCATCTATATGGTGGAGGAAATCTTACTCAGGAGGAACACATAAGAAGAATGAAGATTCATCAAACTTCGATCCTTCAGCTTTTGTTGGAAATTGGGGGGCAACTCTTAATCTCAAAAGATCACCCAAATCAATATTCTGGATATCTAATTGATTATCAGTTCGAGAAACAAGTCAATAATACTCATGAAAAAGGCAAAGATCAAGAAACAACTTTAGATACAACCTCAAACGGATGTTTTTGATTTGACATCCTCCACACAAGTTAAATGTCACCAACTAATACTCTGACAAACAACCTCAAATAGGTCATAATTTTGTGCCTACACGGTTAATGTAACACTCCCAACTGGGTCATACTTTTGTGCCCCAGTTAACGCCATGGTAACACTGGCAAATTTTCTTATAACAACGCGTACTTCTCTCATACCGGATGATCACATCTTAGCGATTTTGGTCGCAATTTTTCTTCATGTAACTCATCAAGTATCAAGTTTACAATTTCTGGATATTTTGGTCTTTACAGTTAATCATCAAGTAACACTTTGACAAACAACCACAGATGGGTCAAAAATCATTGGCGGATTTGATTCGACCTCTTCCATACAGGTTACTGCCATCAAGTAATACTTTGACAAACAACCTTGGATGGGTCAAAAATCCTTGACGAATTTGATTCAACCTCTTCCATACAGGTTAATGTCATCAAGTAATACTTTGACAAACAACCTTGGATGGGTCAAAAATTCTTGGTGGATTCGATTCGACCTCTTCCATATAGGTTGACGTCATCAAGTAACACTTTCACAAACAACCTCGGATGGGTCAAAAATTATCAACGGACTTGATTTAACCTCTTCCATATAGGTTACTGTCATCAAGTAATACTTTGACAAACAACCTCGGATGGATCAAAAATCCTTGATGAATTTGATTCAACCACTTCCATACAGGTTAATGTCATCAAGTAATACTTTAACAAACAACCTCGGATGGGTCAAAAATCATCATCGGACACGATTTAACCTCTTCCATACATATTACTATCATCAAGTAATACTTTGACAAACAACCTCAGATGGGTCAAAAATTCTTGGCAGATTCGATTCAACTTCTTCCATACAGGTTAATGTCATCAAGTAATACTTTGACGAACAACCTCTGATGGGTCAAAAATCTTTGGCGGATTCAATTCGACCTCTTCCATACAGGTTATCGTCATCAAGTAACACTTTGACAAACAATCTCAGATGGGTCAAAAATCCTTAGTGGATTCGATTCGACCTCTTCCATATAGTTTAACATCATCAAGTAACACTTTGACAAACAACCTCGGATGGGTCGAAAATCCTTGATGGATTTGATTCGGCCTCTTCCATACAGGTTATTATCATCAAGTAATACTTTAACAAATAATCTCGGATGGGTCAAAAATCTTTGACGGATTTGATTCAACCTCTTCCATACAAGTTAATCACATCAAGTAATACTTTGACGAACAACCTCGGATGGGTAAAAAAATTCTTGGAGGATTTGATTCATCCTCTTCCATACAAGTTAACGTCATCAAGTAACACTTTGGAAAACAACCTCGGATGGGTCAAAAATCATCAGCATATTCGATTCAACATCTTCCATATATGTTAATATTATCATGTAACACTTTGGAAAAGTTACTAATACAGTTCAACCAAGTCAACGATATCAACTAACATCATGAAGAATGACACTCTGAAATCATCTATCATAATTTCTGAGTTTTCTGATGAATTATTCATAATCAATGCTTCCCCACCACCTTGGCAATTGCCAACTATTAGAATTTCAAGAAAATTAATTTTCTATAAAATATGAGCATTGATCGCCTCTGAACCCGGCCAGTCCGACGAGGACAGTTGACGCCTCTCTCGAGGGAAAATTGAAGCCTCACCGTATAAAATATGGGCCTTGGTCATCTCCAAACCGGTCGGTCCAAAGAGGATAGTAGATGCCTCTTTCGAGAGAAAACCAGAGCCTCGCTGTATGAACTATGTGGCTTGATCGCCTCCGAACCCAGTCGGTCCGACGAAGAAAGTTGATGCCTCTCTCGAGAGAAACCAGAGCCTTATCATATGAACTATGGGCCTTGATCACCTCCAAACCCGGTCAGTCCAACTTGGATAGTTGATGCCTCTCGAGAGAGAAAATTGGAGCCTCGCCGTATAAACTATAGGCCTTGATCACCTCTAAACTCAGTCGGTCCGACGAGGACAGTGGACACCTCTCTCGAGGGAAAATCGGAGCCTCACGGTATGAACTACGGGTCTTGATCACCTTCAAACAGGGTCGATCCAACGAGGACAGTTGACGCCTCTCTCGAGAGAAAAATTGGAGCCTCGTTGTATGAACTACGAGTCTTGTTTGCCTCCAAACTCATTCGGTCCAATGAGGACAGTTGACACCTCTTTCGAGGGAAAACCAGAGCCTCGCCATATGAACTACGGGTCTTGATCGCCTCTAAACCTGGTTTATCAGACGAGGACAGTTGATTCCTCTCTCGAGGGAAAAGTGGAGCCTCGATGTATGAACCACGGGCCTTGATCATCTTTGAACCCAGTCAGTCTGACGAGTACAGTTGACACCTCTCTCGAGGGAAAATCTGAGCCTCGCCGTATGAACTATGGGCCTTGATCGCCGCCAAACCCGGTCGGTCCGACGAGGATAGTTAATGCCTCTCTCGAGAGAAAATCAGAGCCTCGCCATATGAACTACGGGCCTTGATCGCATCCGAACCCGGTCGGTCCGATGAGAACACTTGACACCTCTTACGAGGGAAAACTGGGGCCTTGCCGTGTGAACTATGGGCCTTGATCACCTTCAAACCCGATCGGTCTAACGAGGACACTTGACACCTCTTTCAAGGGAAAATCAAAGCCTCGCCATATAAAATATGGGCCTTGATCGCTTCTGAACCCGGTCGGTCCGACGAGGACAATTGATGCATCTCTCAAGAGAAAATCAGAGCCTCGTCGTATGAACTATGAGCCTTGATTGCCTCCAAACCCGGTCGGTCCGACGAGGACAGTTGACGCAACTCTCGAGGGAAAATTGGAGCTTCGTCATATGAGCTACGGGTCTTAATCAACAAAGTGAATAGCCTTCTTCTAAGAAGAAGGTCAGAGCTTCACTGACAAAAGAAAGAAAAAACAAAAAATAAAAAAAAATTAATTACCCTAGCCTTTGAACTTCTGCTAGATAATTTTTCATCCAACACAGAAGAACACTATAACATATGAGAGTTGTGTCTCCTTACTTGACCATACGGGGGGTTTCATAGACCCACAAAAGGGGTAAAAAGAAATAAATAAAAAAATGGAAAGAAATGAAAAAAACTTTAAAAAAACTGAAAAACCCCTCTCTCCTCATTTTGGCTAGTGTTTGCTAACCATTTAATTAAAAAAAATCCCTCTCCTCAGTATGACATTTAATTTTTTGAAAAAAGATCTCTCCTCATTATGACATTTAATTAAAAAATGTCTCTCTTTATTATGGCATTTAATTAAACAAACTCTCTCTTCATTATGACATTTAATTAAAAAAATCCTCTCTTTCAAGACTAAATATCGATATATATATAAATAAACATTGATAATTAATTAGTTAATAAATAAATTAATACATATAACATATGTAATTACAAATTGTAATAATAAGCAAAGTTATTTTATTTTTAAAAAAATTTAAATATTTTTGGATGAAATAAGTAATATCATCCAAAAATCAGGAGGCAACTGATATGATACTGAAAATTCCACTAGTCGAAACACAAATCTTGATGTTGAAAGAAATCTGATTTTGTGTCAAGACTAACTCAAATCAAACGCTTAAAATATAATTGAAAATATTGTGATATCAGTCAACTCATAAATATGGAGTGTTTATTATCAAATCGAGCGTCTTGATGAACTCGATCTATCTAGACTAAGATCTCTTAATTCTGATTTCATTTGAGCATTCAAATACTTAAAATACATTAGATGATCGAATGAATTATTTCAAGCCTTACAAGGGAGCTCTAAAGCTTGAGAATCCTCCAAGCATAATCATGCCACCACTCGACGGGCCACCACCGCCGCTACAAACCAGCCACCACCAATCTCATCATTGTCAACCACTATCGCTGGCCATCACCGCCACCACCGCCGCCATATCGCTGCCAACCATCATCGGTCATCCTCACACTGCCGCTTTTCACCCGCCACCACTGCCAGGTTCACTGCCACCGGCTGACAGCCGCCATCATCGATCATCGCATTAATAACTACTGCATTATCACTATCGTTTGCCACTGCTTACCATCGCTGGTATCTCGCAGGTCATCACCTCCGCCGACCGTCACCGTCGATCATTGACTTTACCATCATCAACTGCCACCAACAACTATTAAACCTAACCACTAGATAGTATTGTTGCGACTGAATTCATTGTCATTTCTCATATACAATTGTAATTTCATCAAAAACTTGCACTTAAACATAAATACATAAATTTTACTATGCTAGATTTTTCCTATATTTGGGATTTTTCATGTAAAAATCCTAGAGTGTCTTATTCTCTTTTCAACTATATATGTACGTGCTGGATTTCCCAACAAAGCTAAGGCGTGAAATTTTATTCTACCACAACTGGGTTTCTAGCACACAACAAAAATAATATAATTCATTTTTAGAAATAAAATTTATAAATATTTAAAAAAAGTAGAAAATAAATATGATTTTATAAAATAACATAAAAATAAAAATAAAATAAAATAACTCAACAAAATTTGACCCAAAGAGATGCTCACAAAAATTAAATTATTTATTGCCAGTTAGAGACACCAAGGAAAGTTATCTTAATCTCATCATCACCCACCGAGGCAATCAACCGCTTTTCAACACAAATTCCATAAATTGCATGAGCGTACGTGTAGGGTTGTCAAAAGAAGTTAATAATTTGTAAATAGTTCATGTTTGACTCATTAAGTAGCTCATATTTGACTCATTCGTTAAGCAAGTGAGCCAAATACAAATAAATATTTTAAGCTCAATTTATAAACGAGTTGTAAAAAATATAAATGAGAATATTTCATTTATATATTTTAAGCTCAAATCATTCGTTAAGCCCATGATTTGAATTTATATTTCATTTATATATGTGAATATAAATGAAAATATAAATGGGTTGTAAGAGAATTTTATGAATTTGAATTGATTTGAAGATGATTTAGGCTAAGTCCTTAAGAGAAAATCAAAGTGACTTAAGAAAGATTTGTGAATTTAGATTTTGTTTGATTGATTTTAATTTATATTTCATTTATATATGTGAATATAAATGAGAATATAAATGAGTTAAAAAAAATTTCATGAATTTTAATCTTATTTGAAGATGATTTAGGCTAAGTCGTTAAGGGGGAATTAAGGACTAAGGAAAGATTTTGAACTTGGAATTTCAATCATGGGTTTCAATAATGTGGCATTGATTTGAGTTTGGGAGGAAATCAATTAAGCTAGAATTGATGTTGATTTGATTTGGAGGTTGACTTGAAGGAAGGAAGTGAGGAATGTGGTTCAAGCTATAGGGCAGAAAAATTTTCCTAACACCTCTATGGCATGACCTATTCCTATGGCTAACTCTTCTAAGTCTCTAAGGTTAGGTTGAATGTTCACATAATCAAAAGATGTGTCTTAAGACTAATGATCCCTTAAAATTTAAGAGAAGTCTTATGTTTAAGATGGAGGGGTTGAGAACTCATTCTAAAAATGAGGTCAATACTGCCCATCTTTCTCCAATCGATCTAAGCTCACTAGAGCTTAGATTGGGATCAAATTGATCCCACACCATCAAGAGAAGAAGGCAAACACATCCAATGGTAAAAAATGAATGACATACAAATTTCTTTGGAAAAGGACCAACCACTTTATCCTAAACCAACAGTTTTGAATAATTACCTCACCGGAGCTGATGTCCAGTGGTGGGATCGACTGAGGTATCTTCACCTAGTTGAGGCGAAGTTCAAGCTTGGGCCTCAATTTGAAGAGAGCCACTGGACCACCAATCCACCACGTAGAGCTTCGATCAAACTTGGACTTCGGTAGCTTGGAAGCTTGGGAAGTGATTTGGAATTGCTCGACGAGATGTCGTGATGGTGTGTGCAAGGTTGATTTAGGTTTGATGGAGGATTGAGCAAATGGGACTTCAGATTGGCCTCCCCTATTTTGGCTACATAATGGAGAAAGAAATGCTAGCTCGAGAGGCTTTATAACACTCTAGGAAACTCTATGGTATTTTGAAATCACTCAAGGGGCTCTCCTAGTGTGAATGGTCATGTTTGCTGCTCGAATTGAGGACGGACGGGATATGTCTCTAAATTTTTGTTGATTCGCTACCATCGAGGTGTTGGAGGGGTCGCTATCAGCTCCACATGGCTCGCCAGGATTGGAGGAAATTGTCTAAATATGAAATTTCTCATTTCATAACACAACGACCCTGGAGCTTAAGCACTGGCTTAGATATTTCTCAAACCTTTTTTGCACGGGTTTTAGCACCGTGATATTGGCTCTCTATCTTTTACTTTTGTGTGCCCCGATACTAGTGTTGCGACATTGTTTCTCCAAATTACTGGTGCAAATCCAAGAATTATAATGGCATGGCAATGTCCTTCTAATGCCGAAGTATTGTCTTCTCTGTCTCTAAACCAAGACCTCCATAGTCTTTGTTAGGAGATAAAGATAAAGCATATAAAACTAGTTTGAGTATTTCAGAGCATACACAGAATAAATGTAAATAAAGTAAAATCAATCACACAGAAAAACACTAAATTTAATGTGAAAAAACTCGAGAATAGGAAAAAACTATAGAGCCATACCATAAAGAAATCCATTATGAAAAAAAACTGAGGAAAAATACACAAATTACGTTTCACTTCAGTTACTTTAAGGAACTTCACTTCACTCTTACCCACAAGGGAAATGAAGAAAAAGATTCTAAAAAACTAGAGAAAATATCCTAACAAGAAGTCTCTCGACTTGTAGCACCCCGGTGCCAGGATTTAGGGCCTTGGCATTAACTTCATTGTCCTCTAGACTTTTCTTTACATGTTCAAGCGTAGCGGCATTAGACTCTATTTTATTTTCACTAGTGCTTAAATCCTAGCACCACAGCATTGTCTCCTAAAGCGTCAAGGCACTAGCTTCTCTATCTTCCTAGTGCAAACCTACAGATTGAAGTGTCGATATCATTCGGCCGAGGCTTTGCTCACAAGAAACTTTTCTTTAGGGCACCTAACTCAAAGAATGGTAATTGCTCCTATGGGTGTGTATTAATCGATTCAAACTAAAAAACCGAACATAACTGACGTTATTTGGCCAGTTCAGTTTTGTTTGTAAACTTGTGGTTCCATTTTTTGTTATAAAAGTAAGCTATTTGATTTTCGACTTTCAGTTTGGTTTAAAAAGAAAAAAAAGATTGATTAAGCTGAACAAATTAAATAAATCAATATAATTTAGAAATAAAATGTAATTATATAATTTTGTTGTAAATGCTTAGCTATTTATAAAAATTGATAGATTTCTATTTGTCAAAAAAATTTAATGTATAATATATATTAAATAGTGCTTTAATTAATTAGTTTATAAAAAAATAAAACAATTTATTTCTTTTTTATGTTATTCTATTTAACCAAAAATATAACTGAATAAACCAAATTATAGTTTAGTTCGATCAGTTTGATTTTACACACTATTTGGACAGTTAGATTATTTTGAGTTATTTGGTTCGATTTATATTTATTCAATTTCACAAAAAAATCGACCGAACTGACTGAATGCACACCCTAATCCCAGTGAATTCACCATCGAGCTCAACTGGCAAAAGTAAGACCTAAGTCGACAATACATCCTAGGTTGATTCATAAAAAAATGAAGCTCCACAATATAATTGTCATAGCACTGAAGCATTGCATCTATAGTGTTGAGGCGTTATACACAAAAATAAAATAAAAATTCTGCTCAACTAGTGAATGTAAAGGGCTAAGTTAATAGTATATCTCTAATTGATCGACACAATCATGCTACAGAAAATAACAAAAATTTCACATGAAAATATAATATATATGTACAACCACATCAGTCCCTTCATATTGACAAAATGCTACTAATATTTTTAGATCAAAATATCAAAAGAAGATTTGGCAAATAGATATCAATTTTGTTTTCTCTACTACTTCTCCTACTCCAAGTTCTTAGTTGTGCAGGCTGGCACTAGATTCCACCATGAAGGTTAAAATTTGAGCATACTAATTATTAATATAATTTTAATCAACTTTACAAATATAAAAAATACTAAGCTAGTAGAGGGTATCTAAGAGTAGGTGTGAGTCAAATTAATTAGTAAGTTAATTCGGACTCAATTCAATAAATGGCTCTTGAAAATTTTGATGAGCAAATAAGTGTTAGCCTATCATAACTTGATTCCTTAACTAGTGAGACAGCATGTTTAAAAAATAGTAATATAAAATTTATTAAAAAAATTATTTTTATGTAATTTCTCATTATGTTCTTCTAATTTCTCATTTTGTTATCAATTTAATATAGTAATGATTAAATCTCTTCCTCTCATTTTGCACTTAGATCTATTGGAAATATATGAAGATAGAATAAATTTATCATTTCGATCTGATCAAATCATCGAAGAAGATTAATTGTACTTGAATCCATGGAAGAGCTATTGCAAGAATTTTGGTCTTCCACTTCTAAAAGGGTGTTCTTGAGAGAGAGAGAGTGAAAGAGAGAGAGATCATTCTTTTCACTCAGGATAGGATGTGAGGAAAATAAGAACTAACCCTTTAGAATGGGGACCATAACCTTATTTATACTTGAGTGCATTTCATTTTATTTCAATATATTATTAAAATAAAATAAAATGTCTAGTCTCTACACATGGTAATTTTATCCAAAATTAATAAGATATCTCAAAAGCTTAAAATTAATTAATCTTTATTTGATCATAAAATTAATATACTTAAAAATAAGATAGTACCTGATGTATAATTAAATTTATATGTGAGCCTACATTCAAAATTTCCAATAATATCCTAATTGGGACATATATATTGCTTTAAAATTATACATTACTAAATACTTTAAGAGCTCAATATTAGCTATCTTCAAAGAGAAATATCTTTAGACAATTTGGTCCATTAATAATATTAATATAGAATCAAAGCAATTTTCTTCTATAATTTTTCTATAACAAGACTCATCAATGATCACTAAATCAATTTGATTAACAACATAGATCATGCATGGATGTGTAGCATGAAAAATTCATGTAATGTGATCACATATCATGCTTATTTCCAACTGACCCTATATTATAACTCAAAAGACTTATAAATATAGTTTCATTTATTAATGCTAAATTGTAATTGAAACTACATAACTTTATTTCATAGTTTTCAACTATAAGTTATTAACAATACTTTATTCTAATCAGAAAAATATATTTATAATCATTAAACATCATAAGCAAACTCCCATTATGCTAGCATATCATTAAAGTAAATCACTCTCAAACGAGCCACATGCTCATGAAATACTTTAGGTGGTAAACCTTTTGTAAGTGGATCCGCAAAACAAAAAGAAACTTTATGTCAATATGGTTTGATTTTGATGAACTTCCGTTGTTCTTTGAATATAACTCATTGGCTCTATTATCACAATCTATTTTTAATGTCCTCCCGCTAATAAGAAAATATAACATGAAGTGGATCTTCTACTATCGAGGCAACCAACAAATCAAAATCGAAAGTACCCCATAATCTCCAAATGATCTGATCTCTGATATGTGACTATAAAGTCTTTTGTTCTCTTCAGATAATGCATAACCTATTTTATTGCTTTCCAATGATCCATTCCTAGGTTACTTAAATATCTACCAAGCATTCCAACAATGTATGTAATATCCGGACGCATACAAACTTGAGCATACATAAGACTCCCTACTACAGATTCATAAGAGATCTTTTTCATCTTTTTCTTTTCAAGTTCATTTCTTGGACATTGAAGCAAATTAAAGATATCATCTTTAGCAATGGGTGTATCTCTTGGTGCACAATCTTTCATGCCAACTACTAAGCACTTTATTGATATATGTCATTTGTAATAAACCAAGTATACCATGAGAATGACCTCGATAAATTTGAATACCCAACACGAAAGATGCATCCCCAAGATATTTCATTTCAAATTTATTTGAAAGCAATTTCTTGATTTCTTGCAAAAGGCTTATATCGCTGCTTGGAGTAGAATATCATCAATATATAGGACTAGGATGATGAACTTACTCACACTAATTTTGTAATAAATACAATAATCAATAGTATTTTCTTTAAAACTAAAAGAAGTAATCACTTGATCAAATTTTTTATACTATTGACGGGAATCTTGCTTTAAATGATAGATGGATTTCTTTAATTTTGATTATCTGTATTTATAACTTGAATAAGATCAGGTAAAATTATCTGATCATTTTCTATCATAATTATAGGAAGAGTAATAAATTCTGATCAGCTATGGTTTTAGAAGATGCTATCGTTAATGATCCATCCAAAATGCCTTATTAACGCAAGCCAAAGATAGGTTAACATGTTATCAAGACATGGAGGAGACCTATTGGCGGCAAAAAGCTTCTATAAAATAGATATCTGATGGAGATAGAAATACCAAATATTTCCATGTAATGGTTAAAAAGAAAAAGGCTCTAAATCACATTTAAAAAATTAAAACAAATGATGATGGTGTCGATAATAAGGAGCTTGTTGATTCTGGCATTTCCTTCTTTACTGAGCTCCTTAATAAAAATGTGACTTATGATGAGATTTCCTTGCCTGAAGTTATTCCTAATCTCATCTCAAATGAAGATAGCATTATGCTTACTTCATTACACTCTAAATCCAAAATTTCTAACATTTTGCATAAGATGAATACAGATTCTGGTCGGTCCGATGATTTTTACTACCTTATTTTTCAAAATGACATATCATCAAAGAAGATTCGATTAAAGCTATTATGGATTTTTTTAAGGGAAGTAACATCCCCAAATATTTCTCTAGTACTTCTATTATTTTAATCCCAAAATAGAGAATCCTGAACTTTGGAGACATTTTAGGCCAATTAGCCTTTGCTCTTTTTTTAATAAGCTCATCTCTAAGATTGTGGCTAAAACACTAAGTATTCTACTTCCTGAAATTATCTCCCCCAACCAAACTAGTTTTGTTAAAGGTCGATCTATTTCTGATAATGTTTTGTTAGCCCAAGAGATCGTCCATGATTTAAATGCTAAGGTTCATTGTGGTAACCTACTTTTTAAGCTAGACATTTCCAAAGCTTATGACAACATTGGTTGGGATTTTCTTTATAAAATCTTAACTCTATTTGGATTCTCTAATCAATTTATTACTTTAATTAAGAATGGTATTGAGAACTCTTGGTTTTTTTTACTTATTAATGGCGAGGTTCATGGCTTCTTCTCTTCCTCTCATGGGTTAAGGCATCCCCTCTCGCTCTTTCATTATTAGGAAATATCTCTCTAGAAGTCTTGAGTAGATGTTTTGTAAAATGCCTAACATGTACTACAAAACTAAGGGTGGCTTTCCCATTTCCCACCTCAGCTTTGCTGATGATTTCATTATATTCTGTAATGGTTCTACTCTTTACATTAAAAAGTTATGTAAATTCCTTACTTTTTTTTGGTAGGGAAAGTGGTTTGAAGATTAACCCTGACAAAAATTGTTTTATTTCTAGTTTATCGATTTCGTCATCTAGGATCTATGCTATTAAGAATATTATGGGCTTTGCACATCAAACCCTGCCTATTAAGTACCTCGGTACTCTTTTATATCGAGGAATGAAAAGGTCTTCCCTATTTGATGAAGTTATTTAGAAAATATATAAGAAAACTTCCTCTTGGGAGTTCCACTTACTCTCCTTTGGTGCTAGACTTATCCTGATCAAAAGTATTATTTTCTCTGTCTTTCTATCTATTGTCCATTATTGTGCCTACCAGTTCAATTATTAAAATGATTAATAGACTTATTAACAAATTTTTTTGGGGTTCTAGCTCATCTTTTAGAAAGACTCATTTTGCTAGTTGGCATAACTGTTGTCAGTCTTTGAATGAAGGTGGTTTAAATTGCAAAACTTTAGAAGACTCCATTAAATATTTTTCATTCAAAATGTGGTGGAATCTTAGAAATAATCATAACTACTGATCACAATTTATGCTTGTCAAATACTGTAAGGGAAACACCCCTTACTTGCCCTTACAAACCTGGGGATTCTCCGGTGTGGAGAAGACTTTGTAATATAAAGTGGGCTGCTGAGAATTTGATCTCTTGGTGTGTGAATTCAGGATCATCCTTCTTTTGGCAAGATAATTGGCTGGGCCAAGGTTCTATTGATTCTTTACTTAATACTCATTCTAGTGAGACACTTAAGGTTAATCATTTCATTATGCATAACACTTGGGATGTAGCTCAATTACTTTCCAATGTCTCTAATGTGATAGTAAAAAAAATCCTTAATATTAGTCCAATTTCTAATAAATTTAACCAAATCCTTTTTTAAAGTTCCTCCTATGGAGATTTTATTTTTAAGGATGTTTGGCATGCTTTCAGACTTAAAATTCAAGAGTCGTTAGTTTTCACTAAAATCTAGAGTATTTCTATCCCCACCTCATTCTCAATTTTAACTTGGCATATTCTAAAGCACTACATTCCTGTCGATGCCACCTTCCTTAAAAAAGGTTTCCACCTCCCCTCTAAATGCCAATGTTGTATTTATATTGAAACTGTGGATCATGTCTTCTTGAAGGGCCCTATTGCTGCTAAGGTTTGGAGCAGGTATGATAGCAAGTTAAATACTCTCCATTTTGATGGATCACTCTCTATCATGCAGCTTCTTGAAACATTTTTTTCTTATACCCCTAAGGGCCATCCCAAAGTTGTTTTAGCCACTACTCTACTGTGGTATATTTGGTTGGAAAGAAATGATATTAAGAATCGTGATATCCCTATGAACTATCATCATATTATTGCTAGAGCCAAATGTAAAATTACGTCTCTTTATAAAGCTGATCTACTTACTTCCTTTAGTTTCAAAGGGTACAAATATATGGCCCCTAACTTTGGGATTATTCTCCCTTCTTCTGATTTTGAGCCTACTCATAAAATTATATATTGGATAAAGCCTAATTTTCATGTCATTAAGGTAACACGGATGGTTCAATTTCTAATGGCTTTTATGGTTGTCGGGAGATTTTAAGAGATTATAGTGAAAATGTGATCTCTGCTTTTGCTGCTCTTCTAAGACCATGTTCTGTACTATTTGTCTAGCTATATGGTCTCCACTATGGGATTTCTGTCTGCATTCAAAAAAGATTCCAAAAAATTTGGTTTGAAATTGATGCTCTCCTTCTTCTAAAATTATTAAAATCGGGAGCCCATGACAATGCTGAAGTTCTCTATTTACTTAACCATACAAGGAGACTTTTTGCCACCCTTGATTATCATATTTCTCATATCTATCAGAAAGGTAATTCCTGTGCTAACTTTCTTGCTAATTGGGGAGCAAAGTCCTCTTCTGTGAATCTATTCTCCAATGATGATATTCCTTCCCTCTTACGGGGGCTTATGAATTTAGATAAAATGAGTCTGCCCTAAGTTAGAAGTCCTAAAAACATTTTTCCTTCCTTTTTTTCAGGAGGAGATTTGGGAATCATAATTTATTTTTATTGCCCGGCTGTTTCACCTTTTTTGTTTGGGTTAGGGCTAGTCTTCCATCTTAGGCCTGTTTGTTGTTTTTGTACCTTTTCCTTTCTGGTTACAGTTGGGTGCTGCTGAATAGCCATGGATTGTTTGTATTTTTGGACTATTTGGGTTATGCTGCTCTTTCCTTACCCTTTTCTGTACTTCGTGATTTCCTATTGTTTCTGCCTACAACCTTTTTCTGGTTATCCTGCAATGGTGGATTTTGTTGTAGCCCCAACTAATGGATAGCTAGTATTTGTCCTATTATATGGGTTAGATTGTTCACCTTGCTTGCCATTAGTGCTGCTTCCTTCAATGTTTGGGATTATTTCTTACCACCTTTCCCTACTGTCCCCACTAGTGATATTTGTTTAATAATTATTAACTTCCTTTTTTGTGGTTTGTTTGCTATAACAGCACTCCCTACAATATTTTCTATTGGACTCATTATTTGGTTTGCGGTTCCAGTGTTTGGCTGTATGGTCTATCGATTTTTTTGTTGGTTAGCTGGGAAGCTATTGTGGTTGGTTTGTTGATTGGTTTTGTTCGGTTGGCTGCTAGTTGGTTAACCACGGTATTTGTGCCCCTATTGTGGATGAGTTATGCCTGGACGTAGGGTCTATTTTTGGCCAGGATTTAACCGTAGTATTATGGCTTTGCTGTATGGACTTATTTACAACTTCAGTTATGCTAAGTTCTTTTTGAACCGTACATATATGGTTACAATCATGCTATTAATATGGTGGATGTTTTCATTTATACTGCTGACCCTGTTTGGTTACTCTCTCTATGGGATGACCTCTGGCTGGGTCTTGCATTATGATATTATGTTGTCACTGTTTGGGTTCTCTTTTCATAAAAGGAAATGGTGTCTTCCCTTTATCATTTATATCTGTGTTGCCTTCTCTCCCATGTGTATGTGGTTGTGCCTTGGTAAGCTGGTAACTCTGATTGACTTCCTCAATAAGGGGTTTCTTCTGCTTGGGATATTGTTGGCTATGATTTCTACTATTATGTTGGCACTGTCTAGTGTTTATTATTTTAGTAAGGATTGCTGCCACCCCTTTATCATTTGGATTGGTGTTTACTTCTCTTCCATAGTGTATGTAGCTACGCTTTGGTATGCAGGTCTTAATGATCACACGACTCTCTTCCATTGGATGGTTTGGTCCCCCATGTTTGTTGGCTATGATGGCTGGGATGATTTCACCCATTCTTTGGCTGGTAGTAGCATGTCTGATGTAACCCTTCCTTTGAAGATTGGATGCTCATGTTTGCGGCTTCCCCAATTTAGTGTGATTGCGCCTGAGCCTTTCTCCACACAATCCTCTTTTTCTCTCTCAAGTTATTCTATGTCTACCTTCAATTTAGCTTGTATCAATTTAACGGTGCTATTTTTTTCTTCTAGATATTTGCAGGTTCTGTGTTGTTCTCTTGCAGGTTCCTTCTCTCTGGAGGTATAAACTTCTCTCATCCTCAAGAATCGCTACTGATGGCTAGCAAATGGCTTTTTCTTTTGCTTATCTTTCTTTCACTTTTTCATATGTTTTGGTTGTAATTAGTCTGGGGATTCACTCTCTAGGATAAATGTAGATTCTTGAGCAGTAATTTTTGAGTTTATCCCCTCTTAAGGATCTTGTAACCCTTTTATTGTGGCAATAAAATTCCTCTATATGGGGTTCCCAAAAAAAAGTTTATCAAGTATTTGTAACTGCACAAAATCTAGCAAAACAATAATCTTCCTTTGGGCCGATTATTTTTCACATAGATTTAAATATAATCCTTATGTAATATTTATATATTTCAAAATTAAATAAGTTGACATAATAGAGGTCACTTTGGTGACATAATGTTTCAATTTAAATTATTTTGAAATAATGAATATCAACTATATCATTCTAGTAATTGTTTCAATTTATACTAACTTCAAACAATTGACAACAATACAAACTTTAGAAACGATTTTAATAAGCAGTTGATTTATATTAATTTAATTAGTTTAATTTGGATGCTAAAGGAAAATGTATGCACATAAACTATTTTCTGCTTGAAAGAAAATTTAATAAGCTATATAAAAATAATAGCAATTATTTGCATTTAATGTATAATAAACAGAATAATTTACAATCTAAATATGTAAAACCTTAGATCAAAAAATCTAAACAATTGAGTTAATGTTACTAATTATACACAAATGGGCTTCCTCTAACTTAATAAAAAGCCACCAAATTAAACGAAGAAGCTGTATCATGTTTTAAAATGAAATAAATATAAATGTATTGACATATATATATATATATATATATATATATATATATATATATATATATATATATATATATATATAAATAATATATATATATATATTGTATATATATATATATATATATATATATATATATATATATATATATATTTATTTATTTATTTATATGATACTAAAACGAAACGTTTTATATTATAAATGTAATATTTATAACTATCTTAATATAAATTAAAAAAACATTTAAGATGCACCATAAGTAATCATCACTAATTGCACATAAAATCAAGCAAATGCTGAATTCATCTTTACGGGATTTAAAGCATCAATTTCAAAAAAAATGATTCATCTTCTTTCATTATTTTTAAATATAATAATAAGAAAAATAATTATAACCATTAATCATAATCTTACAAAATCCTCAAAATTTAAAAAAACAATGAAAGATGAAGCATGCTCCAATCAAATTCATATGACTGAATATGAATTTTATTTCTCAAATTAAAATCATAATTGCGAGAATAAACATATTGATCACATAAACAAAAATTGAAATTGTGATAAAAATATAAAGTAAATTTTAGCTTTATTCTTTTACTCAAAATCAACAATAAAAAAAAAACCATCTAAACAATGTCAATACTTCATGTACATGACCAAATAATTTGCACAAAAAATTTTAAACATGCATTTTGATCTAAAGTTTTCAAAGTAATCAATACAAAATATTGAGAAAAAATCATTTCTCAATGATTTAACATATAACTACCGACAATTATTATTCAAAACATATGAAGATAGAATAAATTTATCTTTCGATCTCATATCATCAACAAGATTTAATTACCAATCAATGAAAAGAACTATTAATTTTGGCCTTCTTTAAAATGAGAGAGAGAGAGAGAGAGAGAGAGAGAGAGAGAGCCTCTTTTCACCAAGATGAGAGTGAAAATAAGAACCAACTCTTTAGAATGTGGATCATGATCTTTTTTATACTTCAATGCATTTCATTTTATTTTAGCTCATTATTAAATTAAAATAAAATGTTCGGTCTCTATACATGATAATTCCACACAAAATTAATAAAATATCTCAAAAGCCTAAAATTTATTAATCTTTATTTGATCACAAAATTAATAGGCTTAAAAATAAGATATCACCTAATATATAATTAAATTTATATGAGTTCACATTCAGAATTCTTAACAAGATCTCCTCAAAGCTACCACTCTATGAATGCATAAACAATTCGCTTCTTCCACAAAGAAGATCATTTTTAGTTATTCTCAATTGAAAATTTTGCTAGAAATACTTGAAAGATGAATGAATAATTGCCTCATTAGACTACTTTGTAATCATCTGCTGAACTTTAGAAAGCCACAAGCGGGGGAAAAACGCTTGCAAGGATGAACTGAGAAATTTAAAAAAGGTTGACACAATATATAACTGGAATGGGTTTTTTTGGCACTGAAATTGAAATTTCTTATCACATCGAGTTGCTTCTGCACAATCTTAGATCTCTTTTTGGATCTTCGATAAAAGTCCTCTTCGATCTCTTCTTGGGATAATGAAACAAAGAAATGCCTCCGCTTGCCATTTTCGCTGGCGATTGATCTTAGTGTACTTGCTTTGGATAGATTGTATTTTCCCATTAGCAGTTTAGGGGATTGATTTCTTCCATTCTACGATCGGGCATAGTAGGAAGCTCTTCTTGTCCAAAGATTTCATGGCCTGGTTGGCGCTGCAACAACCTCTTCAGCGGTGGTAGAAGGTGGTTTACCCTGCTCAGTCTCCTTTTCCTTGGAATCTCCTGCGTCAGAAGATTATGAAGCTTGCCACTTGTTCTAGGGCTCTATTTGGGTTTTAGGAACCATCGATCCAGCGACAGAGCTATCGATCCCAAAGACGGGGTTCACACAGTGGAGAATCCATTGACTGCCCTAGCTTGTCGTCATAAAGGAAAAGTTGTGAAATCGAGTCTGCCTCGAAGGAGAGTGAGTCGCTGCCTTCTCCTTTGGGGTGCCGGTGAGCTCTTCTAGCCTCCCTGTGGTCACTCCCTGACCTCTAAACAGCATAATTAGAAAGCACAGAAGATGGAAAAGAAGAGGAAGAAGAGAGGGAAGTGGGAGGCTGGGAGCAACGCGCAAAGGCTTCAACGTTCATCGGGGGTCTGTTCTATGCTATTGTGGTTTTATGTTTAATTAAAATTAGGTGTTAAAATAAATAAACTTACGGAAGCCCGCTTTGAAGGTCTATGCAGATTATTCATCCATCGTTGGAATGAGCGTGATTACATTATTTTTAATTTGGGCCATACGATGGATATGCTTGTGTTCATCGTTTGCTAAAATGAGATGCTCCTTACGAGGTAATCAAACTTGTAAAATCACATAATAAAAATAAATGATAAAAAATGCAATTATATTTAGATAATCATACCTCAAGTATGTATCAATAATAACAGTCACTTGATGATTATCTCCCAACCACTATTGCTTGATTGCAATGGCTGAACCATCATCTCACAACTATATTTTCTTGATTTCATTGCTCATCTCCACTAGTCAACTATAGTCTCCCAATATAGTTTAAGTTTCCACATGTTGGCATGTCTAATTTTTTTAAAAAAATTCTAACATGCATGTTAGACACATGTCCTAAATAATTAAGTTTAAGTTTTATAAATATTAAATAAATGTATAATTTAATAATAAATTTTGTTTGGTTATACTATACTAAATATATTATTTTTTGTATATACTATACTCTAAAAATTATTAATATCACTGTAGTTATCTAAAGATAGTCTAGTGATTGTTGTCAAGCGATAGATGGTGGGAAACTTTAGTTGGGAGATAATGAACTGGTGATCATTATTGATTGTTTGAGATGTAGAGTGTATGCAGAAATGATGAAATATCATTTGAGATGTAGAGTGTAGTCTTGAACATCCTTTACCACATGCCTTCTTTGATTTTGCTTTGAAGGCATTCCTACAAAAGAAACTCATTGTAACTTTGGAACCCAAACATGTTTGGGTCCACATTCTATATTTGAAGCAAGATATCTATGTGGGTTGTACTTGTACCTTTGGTACATAAGATGATTGCTTAGTGTTTTGTAATTTACATGCATAGCAATCAAATGAAATATGCTCTTTTCTATCACAAATTGCACCAAACATTAGTGTTGTATGACTTAGTAATATTATAAGGTATATGAGGATGTGTATGATGCAAATAATTTCTTTTAAATTTTTTCTGAAGTATTATAATGAACTTGTGATTTCAAACATAATTCTAATCTTGCTTTTAACAAGAGATTCTCTCTTTCAAGTTTACATACAAGTAAAGAACAATTTAATAAAAAATATTTTTACTTTTTAAATTATCACATTCATTTTTTAAATCACAAAAAAGCATATCTAAATTTTTATGTTCTTTTTCTAAGGTTTTGTATTTTCTTTTAATTTTTATATTCAATAAGTAAATCATTAAAAGCATCATCTAATTTATCATAAGATATATCACATACCTCTTGAGAATCTAAGTCGATTCTCCATTTTCCATAAGACATATGTTGACCTCTTCATCGGATGAGCAAGTACTTGATTCATTTGAACTGGATTCCCATAAAGCCGTCTTCTTCTTCTTATGGTAATTTTTCTTCTTTATATTTTTTTCTTTTCACATCAATCTCTTTCTTCTTTGATTCGAAGTTCGACAATCACCTCTTATGTGTCCTTTTTACAATAAAATGATCCTCACCAGAAGAAATTTTAGTTTAAAATTTATAGTTTTAAATTTTTATACCTTTGATTCTTCTTCCAGTTCCCAAGCGTTTAGATAGCATGACCACCTCATCACTATCACCATCCGAGCTTGAGGTGTTATTCTATCAATATCAACTTGTAATGCAATGGCTTTTCCTTTGTCCTTCTCCCTTTTGTTGAGTTATCCATCTTATCCCTTGAGCAATAATCTATTCATGTGCTATCAAAGAACCCAAAAGCGATCAAGTGGATAAGATAAATCCTTTCACTAATAGCTATTACTTTAGCTTCCCATTCTAAAGACATCTAAGAATCTTATAGACTAAGTCTTGATCCCTATATGTTTTTCTAAGAGAATGCAATGTGTTAATTATTTTCATGAATCTAATATACATATCAGAAATAGATTCAGAAGGAGACATATGAAATAACTCATATTCATGAACAAGTCTATTTATGTGAGCATCTTTAACTTCACTAGTTCCTTCATAAGTTATAATGAGTTTATCCCATATTTCTTTTGATGTACTTAACATAGAAATTTTCATGTAATCATTAGGTAATAAAGCATAATGTAAAGTATTACAAGCCCTAGCATTTAATTCATCAAGTTCTCTTGTAGCTAGACCATTCCTCAAATGGGTTTTCTACTTTAATTCCATTTACTTCTATGTTGTATGATATTGATGTGTCAACATATACCACATGCATATCTTGACCTCTTAAAATGTACTAATTCTATTTTCCAATAGTCAAATGGTACACTATCTAAAAGTGGAGGTCTATGAGTGGATTGTCTAGTGAACCCTTTGGGAAACCTGCCATAGTGAAAAGATCTACTCTAGGATGTTAAGCCAATAAAAGAGCATCGATACCAATCAGAGTCACTATAGCACCCAAGGGGTGAAGGTGATTCTTAATGCAAAAAAATAAAGGGCGAAAGTAAAGAGAGACAATAGGCACACAATTTTTATTTACCAAATCCCAAATGCCTATGTCCACACTACCACCCTGAATCCAAAATGCAAAATAGCTTACAAATAGTACTTCTATAACGGGCAAGTACAACCCCTACAACAACATGTATCTGAGGGGCAGTACAACCACAAAATAAAAATTTTCGACAAAAAAAGAAAGATACAAAATAATAAATTTTAATAAAATAAATCTCTCACAAATATACCAAGTCAATGATCTCACAACTTATAAATGATCACTTACAACTTAAAATTTTTAAGATAATATGCTCACTTAATATTGAAATAAATATCTTAAAGTGATCTTACTAAGATGTTTAAAATGATTTCAAAATAATTTCACAATATTCTTTTACACAATAAAATAAATTTCAGCAAGAAATAATTTATTTTATTTTTCCAAAAAGATTCTTTCAATTAATGCTAATGATCACAAAGTACTTAAATAAAATGAGTATATGATAGATATAAGTATGCTAGTAAGCTTTTAATTAAAAAGAGAGATCTAGTAAATATAAAAATAATTTCAGCACCATAATTTATTTTTAAATGCTTAAAAATATACTTCTAAAATAGATCTAAGAATAAATGATCTTTAAAAATAAGACTAACGAAGAAATATTTCAAGAAACCAAAATAAATTTGTAGGAAGTTAAAATTTTCAGCAAGTTGAAATAGATCCTACAAACTATCACAAGAGTTTATCACAAAAAATGATTGAGAAACTTTGATGTGAAAAATAATGTCCAAAGACTAAAACACCAAAAGTATAAATTGGAAAGAATAAATAGATAGTGAAAATAGCATGAACAACTAAAGAGATTAAAATCAAGAAAACAAACTCAAGTAATTTGAGAAGGCTTGCTTATGAAGATGTTGAAGCTTTCAAACCAAGGATTTGATGCAATATTTGGAGAACACTTGGAAGAAAAATCCAAGAGTTTTTTCTTAGATTTTTTGGAGGATTTTAAATTTTGAATGAGGAATTTTCACAAAGAGAATGAAGCTATTTATAAAGGCAAGATCATATTTTAAAATATATCATAAACCTCATGTTATCATCAAATAATTTAATATTCAATAAAAAATATAATTTATATTAAATAAATATTAAATTTAACCCAAAATTTGGCTATTCACATGGGTAAGTCAAAAGTAATCTAATATATTCTTAATATATTCAAAGCATGTAGCATGCATTCATTATAAAAATCTAATATTTAGAAAATCATAATAAATTTAATTTTAATCAAAAGTGGGTCAAACCTCTAAATTAAAGGAAAAATCGGAATCAGGTTGGAGATGATGAAATGGATATTCTTTGATTAGAAAATGACTTTGGCTAAAATACAAAATTATATATATTTTGTTAATTTTGACATGTGACATTTAAAAATTATGATATAATTTATATATAATCATAAATATGTTAGTTATCTTATAACCAGCAAATTAAATTAAATACTTAATTATATTAAGTAAATAAAATAATTATACTTAATTATTTTTATCATTTATTACTTTAACAATTTTAATGCTATGTATGAAACATATAATTGAATGTTAATTAAATAAAGATTTATATAAATTAACCTCATTAAAATAATATGTTAAGTTTGAGCAAATTGATTCATACCAATGAACTCATATGAATAGTCATATAACCCAAAATATTGTATCTTGAGCTTCACATTATCCTTTTCATTCTTCTACTCTTGCAATTTCCTCAAACATATTATGAGATGTATTGGATATGTAATTAATAATTAATATATCTGAAATATATAAAAATATTTATTAGAACATCCAAGCATTTGTTCGTTATCATCAAAATTAATCAAATTGAACATGAGGCTAATTAAGCCAACATTGGACAAAAACACATAGGTGATACATCTCCAACACAAGTTGGCATGTATAATTTTTTTAAAAAAATTCTAACATGCATGCTAGACACATGTACTAAATAATTAAGTTTAAGTTTTATAAATACTAAATAAATGTATAATTTAATAATAAATTTTGTTTGGTTATACTATACTAAATATATTATTTTTGTATATACTATACTAAAAATTATTAATATCTTGTTCATTTTTAAGATATCATTTGAATTTAATCACTTATCATTTTTTATTATATCTATTATTTTTTGTAATTATTTACTCTTTCTTTACACTCAATTTTGATTTAAACATAATATGTTAATCATTTACTCATATTTCTTACATTGTTAAATATCAATATTTTCTGTCCATATAATATTATAACTTTTTTGGCTTATTTAATATTTATATAATTTATATCATTATTATATATTATTTTAAAATTTATAAATTAGACATTTATAAAAATGTTGTATCAAATATGTGTTTGTGCCCTATATTTTTAAAATAGATGTTTTCCATGTATGTGTCATATCCATATCGGTGCAACTTAGGCCTCTATTTAGGCTATGGTCTCCCATTCGCATTGCCTAACTAAAATCTCTCAATAAACTTTACTTGATGATGACCTCCTAATCAATGTCATACAACCACAATTGCCCAACTACCATCATTAAATTAAAATCACTCGACCACTATCCCTCGAACACCATCACCTGACTAATATCATCTGACCTCCAACAACTAACTATGATTGCTCGACCTTTGAAATCTGATTATGGTCGTCCATCTTCCATCACCCTAAACTTTATTGAATGTCATCGCTAATAATGCCAACATATACCATCATTTATATGGGCAATATATACCACTGCCTATAAGGTTGATACATATCATTAACAATAAAGTTGATGTTAGCCAACTTTTCCTCTATCATTGCTCACAATGTTAAAACATATCATCACAAGTAATACAAATGTATTCCAGCAACACAAAAACTGATTCTTTGCATTAGCATTCAATTAAACAATACGTCTTTTTATCAAATCTATGCATTAGCATTACCATTACACTAAATTTCTTTTTTATTGATCTCTCCTCCAAAGAAAAGATTGAGCAGACCATAATATAATTTCTTGAAAGTAATATCAAAGCATTGAAGTTTATTCTAAATAATTTTTTCCTATTCTCTACAAAAATACTATCATTTATAATAGTCAATATATATTTGTGAAATTATTTTAATAGGACAAAACCCAACAATTTTTCCCCTTTTTTGAGTTTCCATGTAAAAACTTTTATATCCCTTACCATTCTTCTCTTAATTTTAAATTTGTTGGATCTTCTTACAAAGTTGAGATACTAAATATCATTTATTTATTAATGTGAATATCCTAGCATACAACAGAGTTTATACTATATGCATTTTCTCACTTTTTTTGGGCTATCTTTTTTTTTATATATGTTGCTTTATTTAATATTACAATGAAAAGAATGAAAAAAATGAAAAAGGTGATGACATCATTAGCACAATGTAACTCATCAAAAGCATATCACAAATTCTTTAAAAACCATGGTTTAAAAAAATTTAGAGTTTAACCAACAAAGTACAAACAACAATAATAAAGAAAATGCCAATCCACTCTCTCCACCATAAAAAAATATATAAATCCTTTAATGCTACTCAGGCGGTGGTTAAAAAAATATTTTCTATTAAGTTAATAATCACCGTAAACATCAGAAAGTTAAGAACTTTTAGAATAGTGAACCAATAGATAGCTTCCTCAGGCGATACTAAGCACAATTAAGTAAATCTCTTTTGATGGTCGAAATAAGGCAGGCCTTGGGGCAAGCCACGTAGTATGGGTAACGAGTAAATAAAGGAAAACTCATCCCATTGAAAATGGGTAACACATTATGGCTCGAGGTCGCCATCCTGAAAACTCTAGCAATTCTTTTATGTCATTTTCGAAAATCCGAGATCGTGTTCATGCATGAAAAATCGTCAATTCATTTTTTTTTTTTTTTTTTTACATTTGAGAAAATTTAATGATAGACTCACATATATAACACATATACAAACTTTAAATTTAAGATCTTTTAATTGAAAGTCAAGCTCTCAATCATATACTAAGCGTGAGTTTAGAGGTGGCGGCACAACACTACAGTGCTATTTGGAACATTATGATCTGCTTGCTTTTTGTAGAATCTCCAGTCAGAAAATTATATTTTTTAACTTGATCTGTCTTCTTGCGATGGCAGCCAGAAAGTTGTTGTTTGACTTTTTGAAAATAAAAAAATTTAGTGTCTCACATCCAGATTCTTCTACAGTATCTTCAACACTATTTGTTCAGATATTTGCAACTGTTCGGAGCAGACCAAATTAATTGCATCCAATTTGAAATTTTGAGAGGAGTTTTCTATTTTATTTCTCCAAGAATGACCAAAGAATAGTTGGGATTAGACTCTAGCTGTAACCCGAAAGAAATCAAGCGTGCCTAGAGCATAGTTAGAGTTGATGGGAAGCTTTAAAATGTTAGGCTAATCGACATTCTATGTATTAGGTGAGATGGGCGTTAGCACGAGCAGTAGAGCTGAAAATTTGGGGAAGCGGTTAGAGAAAGAAATGAGAGAAAAATATTGACTAGTAATTAGGTTAAGGTCACGAACTTACATCGAGCTGTTCGTTGTACAACTCTGGGTCGCTTTCTTGGGTGCCTAGGAGATCCAGTCGGATCTGATGTCTCTTTGATCTGTTCTCGAGAGGTGAATCGAGATCTTAGGCCGATCCTCAAAGTTTTCGACCGGCGACGAAGTTGCTCTTCTCTGCGTTCTTCTCTAATGCGGTTGGGAGGAGAAGCGTGAGCTGGTGTTTTTCACCACCTTTCTGGTTGTCCTATTACATGGTCGATTCACATTCCAAGGAAAATTTGAAGAATGAATTGTAACCGGTTTAGACGGAGATGTAGCTCCTGACAAAGGTGCTCGTAGGGCTTCCTGTTCGTGAGCAGGTTTGGACTCGTTAGCCGTTGAAGTAAGAACAACGACCTAGTGAAGTTGGACGCGGATATTCGACATCTCTCGTGCCATCGTTGATGCTAACATGATGATGGCCATCTGAGGAAGGCTAGTGGAGGCATCGATTAGATTAGATCTGGTAGGAGATAATCTCACCCTATAACGCCTTCAGAAGTGGAGGACTTGGTGCCTACCACGTCTTGAGAACCAAGAAATCAAAGTTATGAAGCCTAGGCGGAATGGAACTTGCGATAGAGGCACGTGGGAAGCGAGAAGGTCTGCTCGGTGGCGGCGTGAGAACCTTACCGCAGATTAGATTGATGGGAAGCAACAGCTGACTGAAATAGATCAACAAATGGAAGATATATAAGTTTAAAGAAAAGGGATAGAGTGAGAGAGAAGTATGATGGAGCGAATAGGGGAAGAGGGGGAGGAGTGAAGCTCTTGGTATTTGGGGCTGATGACATTGATGATTGAACGGAGGAATATTCAATATTTTATGTGTAATGGGGAGGAGTATAAGCATCCGCATGCTAAGCCATCGGGTTTCTACGTGTACGAGTTAGCGGATCTCTATCTCTCTCTCCACTCTTTTCGATTGCATGTTGCCTTCCCTCTGGCGGATTTGAATGCACCATTCGCCCGATCAGGCGACTTTCTCTCCGATAGGAGAACTTACAGGAGTGATGAGTGGCAATTTTGTTTTGAAATTTATATTTAAGAAACTTATAATAAAATATTTTAATATAATGTATATAAAAATTTAATAATTTATTCTTTAAAATTAATATTATATAATGCACAAATTTATATTATAACAATCTTGGAATAAACTCAATAACTATAAAGCGCTAACATAATATAGTGAATATAAACTATAAAAAATGTCATTTTGTGACCATGTAAAAGCTTTATAATATCTAGGTTTTACTAAATGATGATAAATGATTGATTTAATCATTCTCTTAATAATGGGCGAGACCAATGGCATTTAGTTTGTATTAGTTGATAGTTGAGGGGTAATTATTTTGTATTTCTCCGAATTGGATGGGAGATAAGACAAGTGCTAAAACTAGCATTACTCATTTGTGATTGATTTAATGAAATATTAGGTTATAAGCTACAATCGTTCTCTCAATTGGTTTTAAGTCAAATGTCTAAGATAAGTTTTATGATAAATATGCTAAAATTATATTTGCAAAGACATCAATAAGAGACAAACACAATGAATTAAAATATACAAAATTTATTTATTTATAGTTATATCAAATTTACTTTAAACTTTATTTATATGATATCAGTTGATTAAATACTTGATAATATCATTAGACAAAATAATTATGGTCTTTATTGAAAACTATGGGAACATAAATCTATGTTTTTGTATATCTTGTAATTAATCATACTAAGGATCATATACTTGATCAACCAATGTAATTAACCATCATACATATGATCAAGAATCATGCATTAAAATCTAATTCAAATTAGCCATTAAAACGGCCATTTAGATTTAGTTTGATTGTATAGATTATTTCAATCTCTAGAGGAGTATGGTAGGAGTATGTTATTTTTCATGATGAAGGAATGATATGACAAAATGGTGGCATCTAAGAGTAGCTAACTTTACATTAAATAGAAATGTTGGTATGTCTTTATTATCCATTAAGGAGGAAGTTCATATAAGAAGATTTATTTTCTTACTCATCAAATTGAAGGGAGTAGTTTATAGCAATAAGTTTTAATGATGATCATAGTGCCAAGTTGGGTTAAGTATAAATGCAGGTCAAGGGTAGCTAAATCACATAAAAATCAAATGTGTCCAATTGATCTATAATTTAGTTTACTTATTTACATATTTCTTTTCATTTATATGTATTCATGTTCATGTGATGATATACTTGATCAATGATTTATATATAAGTCATTAAATAAATATAATTATTATGCATATCTAATATATTACTTTTTTCATGTGCATGATTATCTTCACATCACAATTATTTTTCTCTTCCTACTCCTATTATGGAGCATTTTCAAATTTTAGTTAAGATTATTAAAATATTATTCTAGAAAATTTTAAATAAACCACAATCTTCATATAAAAGGAATATAACTTAGAGAGAGCTTACAGATTCAAAATTTTTTTTATGTATCTCACACTCAATGCTGATGATTATAACCAACAATCATTATTGCTTTATCAATGTTGATAGATTATCACTATTTCACCATTATTATTCCGTTATTATATATTAAAACTTTATATAAATATTTTTTGTCCATGTAATATTAAAACTTTTTGACTTATTTAATATTTATATAATTTATTTGATTATTATATTATTTTAAAAAATTTAAATTAGATAATTATAAATTTATAATATTTTATCAAATACGTGTTTGTGTCATATATTTTTGAAATAGTTGTATTACATGTCTGTGTCACTGTATCTATATCGGTGCAGCTTAGGCCCAACCTATCGCTCGACTATTGTCTCCTATTCGCATCGCCTAACTGAATTCTCTCAATAACCATCACTTGATGATGGTCTCCTAATCAATGGCATACAATTACAGTTGCCCAACTGTCATCATTAAATTAAAATCACTCGACCACAATCCATCGAAAATCATCACCTTACTAATATCATCCGACCTCCAACAACTAACTATGATTACATGACCTTTGAAATCTGATTATGGTCATCCATCTTCCATCACCCTAAACTTTATTAAAAGTCATTGCTAATAATGTCAACATATGATATCGTTTATATGGTCAATCTATGCCACAAGCTTATAGCATCACCTATAAGGTTGATATATGCCATTAACAATAAGGTTGATGCTAGCCAACTTTATTCTTTGCCATTGCTCACAATGTTAACATATATCATCACAAATAATACAAATGTATTCTAGAAACACTAAAAATTAATTATGTGCATTAACATTACGATTAAACTATACTTCATATTATCTGATCTCTACATTAGCATTATGATCACACCAGATATTTTTTTTATCTGATATCCTCTCCTCCAAAGAGGAGATTGAATAGACAATAATAAAATTTCTTGAAAATAGTATCAACATATGAATTTTATTCTCTATACTTTAAGCCTATTCTCTAATTACAAAAAGACTATCATTTATAATAGTCAATATATATTAGTTAAATTATTTTAGCTGGACTAAATCTAGTAATTTTTTTCCTTTTTGAGTTTTCATACTTTTATATCCCTTACCATTCTTCTCTTAATTGTAAATTTGTTGGATCTTTTTATACAGTTGAGATGCTAAATATCATCTATTTATTGTTGTGAATATTTGGCATGCAATAGAGCTTATACTATATGCAATTCCTCACTTTTTTGGGCTATCTTTCTTTTTCTTTTATATGTTGCTTTATTTAATATTACAATGAGAACAATGTAAAAAATGAAAAAAGATGAAGACATCATTATCATAATGTAACTCATCTAAAGTGCATGACAAATTCTTTAAAAAACATTGTTTAAAAAAATTGAGTGTTTAAGCAACAAAGTACAAACAACAATAATAAAGAAAATGTCAATCCACTCTCTCGATCATAAAGAAATATAAATCCTTTAATGCTACAAAGTTAATAATCATTGTAAACATAAAAAAGTTAAGAACTTTTAGAATAGCAAACCAATAGATAACTTCCTCAAGAGATATTAGGAACAATTAAGTAAATCTCTTTCAATGGACGAAATAAAGTAGGCCTCTCGTTAAGCCACATAGTATCGGTAACCTGTAAAGAAAAGAAAACCCAGCCCATCAAAACGGGTAACACATTACGGCTTGAGGTCGCCTTCCTAAAAATCCTAGCATTTCTTTTATTTTGAAAATCCCAAATCCTCTTCATGCATGAAAAATCTACAATTCAATTATATTTTTAAATTTATATATATATATATATATATATATATATATATATATATATATATACAAGCTTTAAATTTAAGTTCTTTTAATTAAAATTCTAAGCTCTCAATCATAGACTAAGGGTGTGTTTGGCGCCGCGATATCGTTACCACACTGTAATGCTATTTGTGTCGCTGCGGTCTATCTGTGTTATGAAGAATCTCTAGTGAGAAAATCATGTTTTTTTAAATTTGATCTATCACCCTATGGTGACAGTCAAGAAGTTGTGATTTTTCTTTTTTAAAATAAAAAAAATTTATAGGCCTAGATGCAATTTCTTAAATAATAGATTCTTCACATCTCCAACACCATTCTTTCAAAGAATTATAGCTGTCCCAATTAAATCCAATTAATTGCATCCATTCTAAAATTTGAGAGGAGTTTTCCATTTTTTTTTACTCCAAGAATGACCAAAGAATAGTTAGGATTAGACTCTCATTGTAACCTGAAAGAAATCGAGCGTGCTTAAAGTCAGTTAGGCTAATCGACATTCGATATGCATTCGTGGAGATGGACGCTGACGAGTGGTAAAGTTTCCTAAGCAAAAAATTTGGGGAAGCAGGTTAGGGAAAGAAATGAGAGAAAAGCTTGACTTGTAATTAGGTTAAGGCCAATGAACTCACATCGAACTATCATTGTACGACTCTGGGTCACTTTCTAGGGTGCAGGCTAGGGCAGGATCCAGTCATTATGTGGATGTCCTCTTTGATCTATTCTCGAGATAGGTGAATTGAGATCTTAAGCTAGTCCTCAAAGTTTTCAGACCGGCGATGGGTTGTTCTTCTCAGACGCTTCCTCTTTAATGCGGGGAGGAGAAGCATCCAGTAGGGTGTTTTGTAGATCGGCACCTTTTGGTTCTCCTATTGACGGTTGAGTCACATCGAATTTGAAGAAGGAATCAAACCGATATCGGTGGAGAGGTACCGCAAAGGTGCTTGTAGGGCTTCATGTTCGTGAGCGAGTTCGGACTCATTAACCGTGAAAGTAAGAATGGTGGCTTCGTGAAGTTGGACGAATATTCACCGTGACTTTCTTGGAACTAGTGCCATCGTTGATGCTCACATGATTGCCATTAGTCAGATCGGCTCAGGAAAGATAGTAGAGGCACCAATTAGGTCAGAGCTTTGGCAACTGGTGATAATGTCACCATTACGATTAACGCTTAGGCAGTGGAGGACTTGGTGCTTGCCCCACATCTTGAGAGCCGAGAAATCAAAGTTATGGAGACTAGACTGGAATGAAACTCGGGCCATGATAGAGGAGAAAATATTACGTCCGGAGTTTGCATGTAGCTTTACGTGCGGACTCCAATCCTAGCCCGACGCATGTCCAGTGGTTTTTTTTCCCATTTTAGCGCTTAACGGCCAGAATGGGACTGACTGACCACGCCATTTATCTAGCCAAGCTTCATTCAAAAGGGAGAAGAAGCCTCGTTAGATGTGGGAGGAATTTAAAAGAAATATATATGTAGATTTAGGGTTTTGTGGTCTATTTCTTTCTTACAAATCGAGCTCAGAGAGAGAAAGAGAGATTTTTCATTTTCTTTTTATGAAAGAACCATGAAGATGGAGAACGAAGGCCTTGAGGAAATAATCGAGGATGTATTAAATAAAATTCATCGATAATTTTTCTCAACCGTCGTAATGCATAATTTTTTTTTACGGTTTGTTAGTGTTATTCCTTGAAATTCTTTTATTTAGTGTATATTTCCTACATGCTTGGAGTTCTTTGTAAGAGAACTTTGCTTATTTTGAGGATTTTGCAGATTATCTGCATTCTCTCATGAGAGTACAGATAATTTTTTGAATATTTTTGCTATTTATTTTGCCTGGATGGAGAGAATATGGTCATTACATTCTATTAGAAGCAATTTTGTGATTGTTTGGTTAATCTTTATGGGAGATTTTCATCTGTACTCTCTATACTCTCTCTTGAGAGTATAGAGCATTTTGGGCAGTTTTTTCCACTTTGTGTGACATGTTTGGAGAAAATATGTTTATTACAATCCATCATGAACAATTTGGAGGCTGTTTGGTGGTTTTTTTAGAGTTATTTTACATCTGTACTCTTTGTACTCTCTTGAGAGTACATACTATTTTTGCCATTTTTTTCCAGTTTCTTTGGCCTGGTTGTTCAGATTATGTTTATTACATACCAGGAAGTAATTTTGAGAGATGTTTGGATGGTTTCTGGAGGATTTCTGTATCTATACTCTTCTGAGAGTACAGAGCATTTTGGGTTATTTTTTTCACTTTCTATGGCCTGTTTGGAGGAAATATGTTCATTACAATCTATGAGGAATAATTTGGAGGCTGTTTGGTTATTTTTTTAGTGTTATTTTGCATCTGTAGAGTACATATGATTTTTGGTCATTTTCTCCATTTTCTTCAAACTGGTTGTTGAGATTATTTTCATTACATCTGTACTCTCTCTCTCAGACTCTATACTCCGAGGGTATGTGAGCATTTTGTCATTTTTGTCTATTTTTTTGGCTGTTTGAAGAAAATATGTTCATTAGCACAATTTGGAGGTCGTTTGGTTGATTTGTTAGTGTTTTCTTAATTACTCTCTGATTCTGAGAGTACATATAATTTTTGGTTACGTTGTCTAGTTTCTTTGGCCTGGTTGTTGAGAGTACATTCCATTGGAAGTAATTTGATAGCTATCTGGATAATTTCTAGGGGATTTTTGAATCTGTACTCTCTGTACATTCCGTTGCAGCGCTCTTTAGTAATGACGTCATTGACATTTTATAGAGGCTTCATCTACATCAATTCATTAGACTCCATAAAATTTAGCAAGACTCAATAGCCATGACCTCAATCCTGTCTTGTTGGGACATAGAGAAGCAAACTTTCTTTCTGGGTGGGCAGTGCATTCATTTCACCCCCGATGAAGTTGCAGTAATTGTAGGGATGCCAAACAGAGGGGAGAAGGTCTTATGGAATAGAGGTAATGTGTTATCTATGAGGTCAATACTTTTAGTGAGGAAGCCCTTAAAGAGCATCTTGAAGGTAAAAAACATAAAGCAAAAGAAGCCTTAAAGAGCATCACCCCCGATGAAGTTGCAGTGATAATAGGGATGCCAGGGGGAGGTCTTATGGCATAGAGGGAATGTGCTATCTGTGAGGTTAGCACTTCTAGTGAGGAAGCCCTTAAAGAGCATCTTGAAGGTAAAAATACAAAGAAAAGAAGCCCATGAGCAAGAAGACCCCTCATATTCTCTATACTCTTTGTACTCACTCAGACTCTCAGACTCTTCTCAACTCAACCTTGATATAATACTATTTTGTTTCTATGATGATTTCTTTACTTATTTGGAGGCTATTTGGTTGATTTTTTAGTGTTATTTTGCATCTGTACTCTTTGTACTCTCTTGAGAGTACATATGACTTTGGCCATTTTTTTCAGTTTCTTTAGCCTGTTTGGAGGAAATTTTTTCATTACATTACATTGGAAGCAATTTGGAGAGATGTTTGGATAATTTTGCATCAGATATTTAGCTCATTTTTCCTCTTTCTTTGGCCTGTTTAGAGGGAATGTGTTTATTTGTGGGGCTATTTTACATGTCGCATTTATGTGGAGCTATCTTAGCAGGTGAATGAGGTCAATTAGCTATGCGATGATGAAGTTGTGATGTCTAATGAACCAAATTTGATGAAACTCCTTGGCACCGCTGTTCAGAATGAAACAGAGGTGTATGCACTATACTGTGACTACTCACATCAAACTGACTTTAGTGTTTGAAAGGACCATACTAGTTATTGGTCAAACACCAAGAAATTGAAATCAAAAGATTTTTTATGTGCAAAAGCAGGTCAAAAGAGATCTGCCAGTCTAAATGGCTTAGCAAAATCTAGAAAACTGATACAAGGACAGCTTGTCCGGCCATGATTAGATTCTTCGTTGACTTGGACGGGAACTGGATGGTTAAAAATATAGAGAAAGTCATAATCATTCATTGGCAAAGCCTGTTGACCTACATCTTCTCATATCACACAGATGCATTAGCGATGAAAAGACTTCCGTGTTGAAGACAATGACAGAGGCCGGAATTAGAGCAACTGATGCATTCTGCTATCTAAGTGAGGAGGTTGGTGGTGCAGAGAATATTGGATTCACAAAAAGAGATGTTTTCAATTTTATTCAGATAGAGAAAAGATCGATGATTGCGAATGGTGATAGTAATGCATTAATACAACTGTTTAAGGATAGACAAGCAACGGACGGGATGTTTGCATGGGATGTACAAGTTGATGAGTCAGATTGCTTAGTAAGTTTTTTTTGGAGCAATGGCATGTCAAGGATAGAATATGACTATTTTGGTGATATGATAATTTTTGATACAAGTTATCAACTCAATAAATATAATCTTATTTGTGCCTCTCTTGTTGGAGTGAATTATCACTAGCAAAATATGTTATTTGGAGTAGCCTTTTTATCAGAAGAGATGATTGAGTCATTCTCATGGCTATTATATACATTTCTTCGGTTGATGAGTGACAGACATCCTACAACAATATTCACTGATCAAGATCAGGCTATGACACGAGCTATCGAAATTATATTACCGCATACTTGTCATAGGTTATGCCAATGGCATATTTTGAAGAATGCTCCTTCCAAGGTTCACTGCTTTAATAGTAATAAGAGGGTACAAGGGATATTTTATGCATGCATGAGAAAATGTGACTTAGAGGAAGAGTTTGAAGGAGCTTGGTCTGTCATGCTAGAAGAAGGCAATTTGCATGATCATCCTTGACTGTCTGAGCTTTATAAAATTAGATCCAAGTGGTCCATTGCATTCAACAAAGACTCATTCTGCATGGGTATCTTCTCAACGCAACGTAGTGAATCAATGAACAACATATGTCACGGAATCTCTAAACCAACAAGTTCGCTCATAGATTATTTCTTGGGGTTGGAGAAAGTTATGGAGACATGACATCAGAATGAACATGATGAAGACTTCAAGTGTAGCCACTCATCAATTGTTCCTGCTGTTAAGACTAGTCCAATTCTAAAATAAGCTGCTATATTTTATACAAGAAAGCTGTATACTATGTTTGAGGAAGAATTTTTGCATGGAGTTGGAAGCCTATCAGTAACTGTGTCTCAGATGACAGCCCCATGGAGTATTTGGTGAGAAACTTAGAGAATAAAAAATCATCCAAAACATGGACTATCCATTTCGATGGGACTACCCTAGATGTAACTTGTACTTGTAAGAAATTTGAAATGATGGGATTACTTTGTGCCCATTGTATCAGAGTTCTTAGTCAGGAAGATGTAGTGCACATTCCAGATAAGTATCTGCTCATGCAATGGTCTACCAGAGCAAAGAGGGATATTTACATCGATAGTGCATATAGAAAATTAAGAGATGTGGCAAGCATAGATGGAAATGCTACTGGCATTATTTTTCAGAACCACGTTCATCGATATGCATATCAAATAAGTATCATGGCACAAGGTAATAATAGAGCTGAGGACTATATGCTTCAATCCTTAAAAAAAACTATATGATGATGTCGACTCTATAATAAGTGAGAATTTTCTTCCAGCTGACAGAGCATCTAAGAAGAAGAAGTCAGCTACAACAAACAAGGGAAAAGGCATCTTGAAGGATCTAGTTAAGCAACGCCCAAAGGATATTTCGTCACCCCTTGCAACACCTTTCTCTGTTATGCTAGAGTGATTTTTTAGAGGTACGCACAGAATAGCACACATCGATGCTGTTAAAAATCATTAACTAATACGATGTTCTACCTCAGGAATTCAACTCGAGCTCAACAATCAGTCAGTCGGCTGAATGGTACACTAAGTTGATGATGGATATTATTACAGAAAATATTTCAATGCATGATATTATTTAGTTATGTGTTCTTCGACTGTGCAATCATTTCTGCAAAGCTTTAGAGTCTCCAAGATGACTTTCTTTTACTTAACAGGCACACCAGTAGTCTTAGCTATGGGATTGTTAGAAGACTACCTCGAGTTGCAAAGATTAGGATGACCTTCTCATGCCCGTACTGCAATCTTTCTTTGTCGATGAATTTCTTTTTGAGCACTTTATTTTGAAACGCATCTATTATTATAAAAATGCTCGAAAGCTCATCAGAGGAGAACAGAGAGTACAGAGAGTACAGAGAGTATAGAGGATACATAACTTTGTAATCCTTAGACTGTGGTAACTAAATCTCTCATATTTTACCAAATTACAGTATTTGATTGATGAGTCTACCTTGCTTATGAGAATGAGCTAATTTCCATTACAGGCATTACATAGTTTGATATATGTACTCTATAAAGTACTCTACATTTTCTAAAAAAGAAAAAAAATTGTGATGACGATTATATTGATGATATTAGTTTAATAATTATTTATAAATTTATCAATGATATTAATTTAATTTAGATGATACTTTCACTTATTATATTATTTGAAAAAATTCATCAACTTAAAATATATAATTTGCTCCACACTGCCTTCAAAATTTATATTTGTGAATAAGATGTTGGTAAGTGCATCATCGATAGTATATTTTTCTATTTTATGCACATGTTTTAGTAAAAAGTAGGTTTTAAGAAGCATGATTTTGACTGATAGAAAGTAATCGTACTCACTTGTATTATGTTCACATGCTAAGTACTTCATATTGATTTTCCTGCATACTTTCAGATTGAGGTATTCTGAATGTGGCTGAGTATAACATAAATTTTAGATAATGTAAATTATAGCTTCACCTTTTCAGTTGATTTGAATTTAAAATATGATATAAATTCAGAGAGTACAGGGAGTATAAAGAGTACAGAGAGTATAGAGAGTATAGAGTACAGAGAGTATAGAAAGTATAGAGAGTACAGAGAGTACAGAGAGTACAGAGAGTATATAGAGTATGTATAAAGAGTATACACATGCAAAACTGCTCAAAAAACTCACAAAAAGATAACCCAGGAGCATCCAACTTGCTTTAAGGTTATTGTGAACAATTCCTCTTTGTCCTGCAAAACAAAAGTGGAAATGTGAAAAAATAAGCAAATAATCTGTACTATGAGGAGAATACAAAGAGTTAAGCTACATAACACCTCAAATATTCTTATAGTCAGCCTTCAAACTATCTACACTAGAATAGAGAGTATAGAGAGTACAAAAAGTACAGAGGGTACAGAAAGTACTGAGAGTTCAAATAGTATAGAGAGTACTGAGAGTATAGAGAGCAAAGATAGCATAAATAACATAGAGAGTACAGATGAAACACATCTCAGTAGAGCAACCCAGCTTCAAATAGATTGATGCAGATGTTCTCTGTTAATCATAATTTATCCAAAATTGCCAAGAAAAATTGAAAAAAATAGATGAAATATTGTGTACTCCCAGGAGAGTACATAGAGCACAGATGAAACACATCCCAGTAAAGCATTCCAGCATCAACTAAATTGCTACAGGTGTTCTCTACTAATAATAAAAGATCCAAATTGCCCAATAATATTGAAAAAAATGAAATGCCCTGTACAATTATTTCCTACTTATCAAACTTTAAATGTACAGTTCTTAGCTTGGCTTTTTCATTCCCAAACAAAAGATAGCATAAGCGAACTCAGCCCTAAAGTAATTCATCTTCTTAGGCCATTCTTGGTGGTCAACCCAGTTAAGTGGGGATTTCCTAATTGCTTCCTCCATGTACTCGCAGACAAACATCCTGCAGTCAACACTGTTATCTTGGAATGGCAGCCCACTCACCATTTCGATTGGCCATTTTGTGGGATCGCTGAAAAAAGACTGGTCAAAAATCTTCAACAAGTAATTGATCTGAATAGCAAGAAGTATAGTCCATAGGGGGGGGGGGGTAAAAAAACCAATTTATGGAAACCAAATTGAAAATAACTCTTACAATCTCTGGAAGAATGGCCTTATGGGTTGGTTTTGGTAACGAGTCATAAAAATACCATGCCCCTAGCTTAATATGCCCAACCAGGAGTGTCCAGTGCTAATTATCTATAATTGGAAGTAAGAGTAGCTCAGCCCTTGACACACTGTCTGTAGTGACATGCTGGATGAACATTTTACTTTCCTTATGTAGGTCATATTTTGCATAGCTCTGTAAGAAAAGAAGAGAATGTTTATAAATTATAGTTTCCATCTATACAAATAATGATTGAATTGTAATACCCTGCATATCTGTGGGGTAACTTATCCAGTGCAAGTATGAGATGTACAAATAGGGGACATACAACCCTGGACAGAGCGAGTACTCCATGACCAATAAGAACGTGTGTATATGAGAGATATTTATCTGTCAGCAATTCATCAATCGGTAATAATGATATTCACCACAATATTGTATCACCCTGCAAGTGATAAATATTTTAAAGTGAGCTTAATTAAACGAATAGGTTATTTTATGTATGAAGGAGTTGATTGAAGATTGACTTACTTATCCTCGAATCGGGAGCATGATGTGTCAATAAGATGGAGCATAGACTTAGGATGAATAGCTATGGATGAGAACTCAACAAAATGATGTGCCTCTGCTGGCTGCAACGAAATTACTGATGACAAATGTTAGTGATGAAGAGCTAGATTCACTATGAATTAAGGATCGATCTACTGAGATGATTCATACCTCCGACTAATGCTCCTCCACCACAATGATAGTAGTCTGTGGGTCATCGACCTTTATTGGCTCATCTTTGCAAACCTATAAAAAAATTTAGTGAAATCTATTTTTATTATCTCAAATTTAAAAGAAAGTAACTTAATACCTCTCTTGCTTTTCTCATCGTGGAGGCCACCACACCACTTATTCTTGCTTCACTGTAAGAGTGTGTGAAGGGGAACTAAAACTTTCCTCTTCCTTATCTGTGAGCTTTCACACCACGCTCAATGTCACGAAAAGGCTTGAGCATCTTCATGTGCATTGGAGGCCTCCACAATAGCTTCCCCATGGTGGACTCACAGGCTTCCTAGTGGAGGCTACCTCAGGGGCTTCCCAAGTGGAAGTATCCATAGGGGTAACAGCTTCCCAAGTGGAAGTATCCACAGGGGCAGCAACTGTAGTTGCCTCCATAGGAGACTCCCAGCCTGGGAGAAGGTCCTCCTGTAGCCTCCATAGTCTGCCTCCTCATGAGTTCCCCCTATGGTGACCTCCACAGGAGCTTCCCTAATAGTAGGATGGTAGGACCCCGCCGCCAGAAGAACCTCCTCATGCAGAACAAATCAATCCCATCCATTCTCTCTGTCATTGTTGCTTGAAAATAAGATACTATATCTTTCAAGTCCTTAAAACCTACAAGTATCCTCTCCACTACAAAGCCTTCTATGGGGGTAGTAGCAGAGAGCAGGCTAGATACACTGGATGAGGGAGAATATCGAGGAGAGACATATGGAGATTCAATGGGGGATGAACTTAGTGGACCTAGAATGGGACTGCTATCAGGCTCAACATTTATTGCATGTTGGGTAGGGGAAAATAATTCAAGGAGCCAGGTCTCCTCTTCTGATATGTCCTTGAATGAAAGGCAGACATGTGTTAAACTGATAAGAAAATGTGATGATTACAACATAAATAAATACATAATTATAAGAACTAAGTGATATTATTATATGTCACCTGGTATCCTCCTAAACCTGAAGGCTTCATCTGAAACTTTATTTTGGCCATCGCAAAGATACGCTTTGCAAATGGAGATGGCCCTCATGATGCTTATGTGCCTGATCTACAATTAATATTTATGTAAGTTAACTTCAATGCATAAAATAATACATAACCGAAGATATAAAACATACCATAAGAAGAGTGACAAATCCACTCATATACCCGAGTGTCCTCTGAGTATGAATGTTTGATGTAATACCATCAAATTATGAAATTAAGAAAGCCCAAATGGCCTCTGCCCAGTTGTATTCAGCAAATTTTTCTATGTTATCCGCGTAGGCAATCAATTTTGATGCCACCCTATAGTTGTGATATTTAAAAAAAAATTTGACAACAGAAAATGTATGTACAACTATACAAACTGTGCCATAGGCAATGAGCTATCCGCATGCTCAAGCATAGCCTTATAGTCCACAATCAACTGTGACGGGATTTCGCCATAAGACCTTCTCCCTCTGTTGGCATCCCTACAATTCGTAACATCGGGTGAAAGGAATGCCCCACCCGAAAGAAAGCTTGCTTCTATCTCCCAAAGAAGACAGATTGAGGAACTATTGAGTCTAATTCCGGAGTCTAATGAATTGATGCAGATGAAGCCTCTTTAAAATGTTAAAGACATCATCAGTAAATCATGTTGAAATATTATCGAACACCGTTCTAATGGTGGTAGGCCTGTATCTCGAAGTTATCCTTTTCCCAAACATAGTAAACTTTAAAATGAAAAGTCAGTTAATGAAAGTACAGATGCAAATCAACCATGAAAATAACCAATCAGCCTCCAAATTATTCCCAATTGATTTATAATGAACATAATCCAACAACCAGGCTAAAGAAAATTGAAAGAAATCTCCACAAAATCGTCTGTACTCTCAAGAGAGTACAGAGAGTACAGATGCAAAATAACACTAAAAATCCAACCAAACAGCCTCCAAATTATCCCTGATGGATTGCAATGAACATATTTCCTCTAAACAAGCTAAAGAAACAGGAAAAATGACCAAAATGCTCTGTAAGTATAGATGCAAAAATCCCCCAGAAATCATCCAAACATCCCTCCAAATTGCTTCCAATGTAATGTAATGAACATAATCTGAACAACCAAGCCAAAGAAACTGGAAAAAAATGTCCACAAAATTGTCTGTACTCAAGAGAGTACGAGAGTACAAATACAAAATAATACTAAAACCAACCAAATAAACCTCCAAATTATTCTTGATGGATTGCAATGAACATATTTCCTCCAAACAGGCCAAAGAAATAGGAAAAAATGACCAAAATGCTCTGTACAGAGAGTACAGATGCAAAAATCCCATAGAAACCATCCAAACAGTCACCAAATTGCTTCCACTTGAAAGTAATGAACATAATCAAAACAACCGACAAAGAAAAGGAAAAATGTCCACAAATTATTCTCAAGAGAGTATAGAGTAGATGCAAAAATCTCCTAGAAACCATCCAAATATACCTCCAAATTGCTTCCAATGTAATGTAATGAACATAATCTGAACAACCAGGCCAAAGAAACTGGAAAAAAATCTCCACAAAATTGTTTGTACTCTCAAGAGAGTACAAAGAGTACAGATGCAAAATAGCACTAAAAGACCAATCAAACAACCTCCAAATTCTCCCTGATGGATTGCAATGAACATTTTTCCTCCAAACATGCCAAAGAAATAGAAAAAAAAATGACCAAAATGCTCTGTAAGTACAGATACAAAAATCTCCCAGAAACTATCCAAACATCCCTCCAAATTGCTTCCAATATAATGTAATGAACATAATCTGAACAATCAGGCCAAAGAAACTAGAAAAGAATGTCAACAAAATCTCATGAGAGTACAGAGAGTATAAATGCAAAAATTCTTGAGAAATCATCCAAACATCCCTCCAAATTACTGCCAATGTAATGTAATGAACATAATCTGAACAACCAGGCCAAAGAAACTGAAAAAAATGTTCACAAAATTATCTCAGATTTCGAGAGATGATGCAAAAAATAATACTAAAAATCCAACCAAACAGCCACCAAATTGTTCCCGATGGATTGTAATGAACATATTTCCTCAAAATAGGCCAAAGAAATAAGAAAAAATGACCAAAATGCTCTGTACTCTCATGAGAGTACAGAGAATACAGATGCAAAAATCCCTCAAAAACCATCCAAACAGCCACCAAATTGCTTCCACTATAATGTAATGAACATAATCTGAATAACCAGACCAAAGAAATTGGAAAAAAAATATCCATAAAATTATTTGTACTCTCAAGAGAGTACAAAGAGTACAGATGTAAAAATCTCCTATCCAAACATCCCTCCAAATTACCAATGTAATGAACATAATCAACAAGCTAAAGAAATTGAAAAAATATCCACAAAATCATCTGTACTCTCAATAGAGTACAGAGAGTACAGATGCAAAATAACACTAAAAAACTAACCAAATAGCCTCCAAATTATTCTTAATGGATTGCAATGAACATATTTCCTACAAATATGCCAAAGAAATAGAAAAAAATTGACCAAAATGCTCTATACAGTATAGAGGGTACAGATGCAAAAATCTCCCAGAAACCATCCAACCAGCCACCAAATTGCTTCCACTGAAATGTAATGAACATAATCTAAACAACCAGGCCAAAAAAACTGGAAAATAATGTCTACAAAGTCATATGTACTCTCAAGAGAGTACAGAGAGTACATATATAAAATAACACTAAAAAACTAACCAAACAGCCTCAAAATTATTCCTAATGGATTGTAATAAATATATTTCCTCCGAATAGGCCAAAGAAACAGAAAAAAAATGACCAAAATGCTCTATACTCTCATGAGAGTACAGAGAGTACAGATGCAAAAATCAAGCCACAAAATTTTAATTCCATCGACTGAACATACTATCATCCCTAATCAGGCCATAGAATTCATCTTGAAACATGACCAAACATCCTACCATGTGATATACTAAATATTTCACAAGGCTAATCAGTTCAAAAATTTGAAAATAACGGCATGTACCATCTTGACAGTATAGAGAGTACACATACAAAATATCTCCAAAAACTACTAAAATACATCTCGTTCATTTAAAGAACTCAAATGTTCTAAAATGTTCACATATTAGATGGTGAGAAGAATAGAGAAAACCCTAAATTCATTAAAGTTCAGGAACACAGGTGTAAATACCTCATGTAGTCACCTACAATACCTCAATGAAAGTTATTCGCAAGATTTGATAAACCACTGAGCGACGGCCGGACGTTCGTCGATCGAGAGAGGGAGCTAAGCTAGCGGTGAAAACCCTAAACTATCATACGTGGGAGGAATGTTGGATGACGCTTGTCTCATTTTTCTTCTCCCACTATTTGAATGAGGCAGGTTGGGCTAGGTTAGGCCAGGATAAATGTGGTCATCCCATTTAGTTACACGTTAAGCTAAAAAATGGGAAAAAAACCACAAGACGCGATTAGTCGCATGTAAAGCTACGATGGACTGGACATAATATTTTCTCATGATAGAGGCACATAGAAAATAGATGGTGCGAGGGGCTCTGGCGGTGACGTGGGAACCTTACCGACGAAGAATACCATCAATGGGAAGCAACAGCTAGTGAAAATGGAAAATCAGTAAATGGAACAAATATAAGTTTAAAGTAAAAGGAAAATGCATGGGAGAAGTATGCTGGAGCAAATAAAGGAAGAGGTGGAGAAGAGAAGCTCTTGGTATTTTGGGGTTGATGACATTGACGATTGAACTGAGGCATATTCAGAATTTTATATGTAAGAAGGGAGAAAATATTACGTGCGGCATGTGTCCATTATTAAAAAATCCTATTTTTTATTACATTTTTTCAATTAACAATGCTGAAACTCGACGGTGCATTGATGATTAAACGCTACCGGACCCATTATCCGTTCAAGTGGAAGAAAAAAATATCATGCACGCCATTCTACAATCTTCATCACAGAATAGTTTAGGAATTTCTTTTTGCGCAAAAAATTTTCTTAGCTCAGCTCCCACTCTCACCCGGTGCACGTCCGACCTTCCCTCAGAGATTTAGCAAATCTTGGGCATTAAAAATTGAGATATTATAGGCGACCTCACGATGTATTTCTTCCTGCATTCTTGAACTGTAATGAATTTATGGTTTTCTCTATTTTTCTCACTGTCGAGTAGGAGAATATTTGCTACATTTGAGTTCATTAATTGAACGTAGACTATTTTACTAGTATTTGGAGATATTTTTTATGTGTACTCTCTGTACTATCATGATGGTACATGCCATTATTTTCAATTTTTTGAACTTTTGGGCTAGTCATATGTTTAGTATATCACATTGTAAGATGTTTGGTGCTGTTTCATGAAGGATTTGATGAATTTTGGGGCCTCTTTGGATATAATATGTTTAGTTGATGGCATTACAGTTTGTTTGTAGGTTGATTAATGGATGTTTGATTCAGTTTTGTATGCGTACTCTCTGTACTCTCAGGAGAGTATAGCCCATTTTGTCATTTATTTAAAAGACTTCTGACCTTGTTTGGATATAATATGTTCAGTACATGGCTTTAGAAGCAGTTTGAATGCTGATTGGTGCCTTTTTAAGGCTTTTTTTGCATGTGTACTCTCTGGAGAGTACACCCCATTTTGTCACTTTTTTTAGATTTTAAACCCTATGTAGAGAATATGTTCATTACATTCTATTGGAAGCAATTTGGAGGCTGTTTGGTTTGTTTTTAGAGGAGTTTTGTATCCGTACTCTCTATACTCTCATGAGTATCATTTTTTCCAATTGATTTGGCCTGTTTGGAAGGAATATGTTCATTACATTACATTGGAAGCAATTAGGCAGGCTGTTTGGTTGGACTTTAAGGCAGTTTTGCATCTATACTCTGTATACTCTCATGAGAGCATAGAGCATTTTTATCATTTTTTCCTATTTCTTATGCCTATTTGGAGGAAATATGTTCATTACATTCGATTATAAGCAATTTGGAGGATGTTTGGTTAGTTTCTAGGGGAGATTTGCATCTGTACTCTCTGTACTCTCATGAGAGTACATATTATTTTTCTTATTTTTTTTCAATTTCTTTGGCCTGTGTTGATATAATATGTTCATTACATTCCATTTGAAGAAATTTCTAGGCTGTTTGGTTAGTTTTTAGGAGAGATTTGCATCTGTACTCTCTATACTCTCATGAGAGTACAGAGCATTTTTTAATTTTTTTTTCCAATTATTTTGGCCTATTAAGAGAAAATATGTTCAGTACATTCCATTTGAAGCAATTTCTAGGCTGTTTGGTTAGTTTCTAGGAAAGATTTACATCTGTACTCTCTGTACTCTCATGAGAGTATAGAGCATTATTCTCATTTTTTTTCAGTTTTTTTGGCCTGTTTGGATATAATATGTTTATTACATTCCATTTGAAGCAATTTCTAGGCTGTTTGGTTGGCTTTTAGAAGAGATTTGCATATGTACTCTCATGAGAGTACAGAGCATTTTTTTTTTTTTTTTTTAGTTTCTTTGGCCTGTTAGGAGAAAATATGTTCATTATATTCCATTTAAAGCAATTTCTAGGCTGTTTAGTTATTTTTTAGGGATGATTTGCATCTATACTCTCTATACTCTCATGAGAGTACAGAGTATTTTTCTCATTTTTTTCTAGTTTCTTTAGCCTGTTAGGAGAAAATATGTTCATTACATTCCATTTGAAGCAATTTCTAGGCTGTTTGGTTGATTTTTAGGAGAAATTTGCATCTGTACTCTCTATACTCTCATGAGAGTACAGATTTTTTTATCATTTTTCTTCACTTAGTTTGGCCTGTTTGGAGGGAATATATTCATTACATTACATTGGAATTAATTTGGGAGGCTTATTGGTTGGTTTTTAGGGGAGTTTTGCATCTGTACTCTTCTCATGAGAGTACATAGCATTTTTCTTATTTTTTTCTAGTTTTGTTGGCCTATTAGGAGAAAATATATTCATTACATTCCATTTGAAGTAATTTATAGGCTATTTGGTTAGTTTTTAGGGGAAATTTACATTTGTATTCTCTATACTCTCATGAGAGTTCAAATTTTTTAATCATTTTTTTCCACTTAGTTTGGCTTGTTTGGAGGGAATATGTTCATTACATTCTATTGAAAGTAATTTGGGAGGCTGTTTGGTTGATTTTTAGGGTTGTTTTGTATATGTACTCTCTATACTCTATAGAGCATTTTTTTCATTTTTTTAGTTTCTTTGGGCTGTTAGGAGAAAGTATGTTCATTATATTCCATTTGAAGCAATTTGTAGGCTATTTGGTTGATTTTTAGAGCAATTTTGCATATGTAATCTCTATACTTTCATAAGAGTACAAAGCATTTTTCTCATTTTTTTCACTTGGTTTGGCCTATTTGGAGGGAATATGTTCATTACATTCCATTTGAAATAATTTGGAGGCTAATTGATTAGTTTTTAGGGGAGATTTACATATGTACTCTTTGTACTCTCATGAGAGTACAGATTATTTTAATTATTTTTTCCACTTGGTTTAGCCTGTTTGGAGGGAATATGTTCATTACATTCCATTGGAAGCAATTTGGAGGCTGTTTGGTTGGTTTCTAGAAGAGATTTAAATCAGTACTCTCTATATTCTCATGAGAGTACAATGCATTTTTATCATTTTTTTCTAATTTTTATGCCAGTTTAGAGGAAATATGTTCATTACATTCCATTATAAGAAATTTGGAGGCTTTGGTTCTAGAATATTTGTATCAGATTCTCTCAGATTTCTCATGAGAGTACAGAGCATTTTTATTATTTTTTCTAGTTTCTTTGGCCTGTTTGGATATAATATGTTCATTACATTCCATTTGAAGTAATTTCTGTGTGTTGTAGTTTTAGGAGATTTTATGTACTCTATACTCTCATGAGAGTACAAATTTTTTTATCATTTTTTTCACTTGGTTTGTTCTGTTTGGAGGGAATATGTTCATTATATTCCATTGGAAGCAATTTGGGAGGTTGTTTGATTGGTTTTTAGGGCAGTTTTATATATGTACTCTCATGAGAGTACAGAGCATTTTTCTCATTTTTGAGCAATTTTTTTTGCCTGTTTGGAGTAAATATATTCAATACATTCCATTATAAGCAATTTGGAGACTTTTGGAGTTTTAGGTAATTTTGCATCGTCTCTCATCTCAGAGTACATAGCATTTTTCATTTTGAGTAGTTTTTGCTTGTTTGGAGAAATATGTTCATTACATTCTATTATAAAATTTATTTTGGTTAGTTTTAGGGCTTTGCATCTATCTCATTCTCTTTGGCTTTCTGTTTGGAGAAATATGTTCATTACATTCCATTATAAGTAATTTGGAGGCTATGGTTGGTTTATGAGTTTTTATGTCTCTCAGACTTCTCATGAGAGTACACATTTTTCTCATTTTGAGCTATTTCTTGGCTATTGGAGGAAATATGTTCATTACATTCCATTATAAGTAATTTGGAGGCTATTTGGTTAGTTTCTAGGAGAGTTTTGCATCTTGTACTCTCATGAGAGTACAGAGCATTTTTCTCATTTTGAGTAATTTTTTTGGCCTATTTGGAGGAAATATGTTCATTACATTCCATTATAAGTAATTTGGAGGCTGTTTGGTTGGTTTCTAAGGGAGTTTTGCATCTGTACTCTCTCTACTATCATGAGAGTACAAAGCATTTTTCTCATTTTCTTCCACTTGGTTTGGCCTGTTTGGAGGGAATATGTTCTCTATATTCCATTGCAAATAATTTAGGGGATGATTGGTTGGTTTTTATGTGAGTTTGCATATGTACTTTCTGTACCCTCATGAGAGTACAAAGCATTTTCTCATTTATTCTCACTTTGTTTAGGTTGTTTGGAGGAAATATATTCACTACCTTATATTTGAATTAATTTGGAGGCTGATTGGTTGGTTTTAGAGGCAATTTGGCATGTCTACTCTCTAGGACTCCTTTGTATTGATAATGTTATCATTAATTGACTTTTTATTTTGAAGTGTATAATGTTTGGAAAAAGGATAACTTGAGATGTGCCTACCATTAGAATGTTCTGATAATATTGCGATGCTTTCGATGAAGTCATTCACATTTTAAAGAGGCTTCATTTCCATCAATTTAGTAGACTCCATGAAATTCGGCAAGACTTAGTTGCCATCATGTCAATCCTTTCTTGCTGGGATATAGAGAAACAAGCATTCTTTCTCCGGCATTCCTTTCACCCCTGATGAAGTCTAATTGTAGGGATGCCAAATAGGGGAGAAGGTCTTATGGCGTAAATCTCCATGCGCTCATTGTGGACTATAAGAATAAACTTGAGAATTCATATCGTCTGCGTCACAATTTTAGTTGTACATATATCTTTCTTTTTATATATCACAACTATAGGGTGACATCAAATTGATTGCCTATGAAAGAATAAATTGTAGATTTGGCTACCTGGTGATGCCATTTTAAATTTTACCTGTTCACACTTTGATGGTATTAAATCAAAGATTGCATTAACATATAAATACATGAGTGGCTGAGCACATAAGCATCATAAAGCCTTCATTTCCATCTGCAAAGTGACGTATGTTGCGATGGCCAAAAATAAAGTTTACAGACGATGCTTTCACTAGTTTGGGAGGACACCAAGTAACACATAATAATATCACTTAGTTCATATAAGAATATATTTATTTATACTGTAAGTCATCACATTTTCTTATCGGTTTAACATAGGTCTACCTTTCATTCAAGGACATATTAGAAGAGGAGACCAGGCTCCTTGAATCATTGTCCCCTGGCCAACATACAATCCTTGTTGAGCCGACAGCCCATTCTAAGTCCACGAGTGAGCCCCATTGAATCTCCATATGTCTCTCCTCGATATTCTCCCCTTAGTGTATCTAGCCGCCTACTACTCCCCTGTAAGGCTTTGTGGAGAGGAAACTTGTAGATTTCAGGGCCTTGGAAGATATTGTGTCATCTTTTCAAGCAACAATGAGAGAGATAATGGATGGAATTGATTTGAGGGTAACTTCTATTAAGGCGGTGATTGCTGGGCAGCAGGGCCCTAGCATCCCTAGCATTGGGGAAGCTCCTGTGGAGGCACTGTGGGGAATCTCTTGAGGAGTCACCATGCACTATGGAGGCTACCATAGGAGCTTCCTGGAGATTACCATGGGAGTCCCGGAGGCTACCATGGGACTTCCCTTGTGGAGGCTTCCACTGAAGCCCATGGAGCCACCAAAGCTCTTGGCCCACACATGAAAGATCGAAGCCTGCCTGAGATTGAGAGTGGTGTGAAGGCTCAATAGATGAGGAAGAGGAAAGCTATATCTTCCCCCTTCACACACACTTACAGAAAGTCACGGTGCAGAATAAATCCTCTGGTAGCCTCCACTAGGATGAGCAGCCGACAGAAAAGGTATTACATTACTTTCTTTTTAATTTCACATAATAGTAACTAATTTCACTAAATTTTTATAGGTGTGCGAAGATGCGCTAATAACTGTAGCTGAACCATAGACTACTATAGTCGTGGTTGAGGAGCATCAGTCAGAGGTTTACATCATCTCAGCAGATTGATCCTTAATTCACAGTTAATCTAGCTCTTCATCACTAACTTTTGTCATCACTAATTTTCTTGCAGCCAGTTGAGGCACATCATGTTGTTGACTTCTCATCTAGAGATGTCCTACCTAAGCCGATGCTATAGCTTATTGACATGTCGTGCTCCCGATTTAAGGACCAATAAGTCATTCTTCATTCAACTTCTTCTTCATACATAAAATAACCTATTTGTTTAATTAAGCTCACTTTCAAATATTTCACAATGCAGGGGTGATACAGTATTCACAGCTGAGAATATCATTATTGTGCGAGGGCAGATCGATGAGTTGCTGACAGATCAATATCTGTCAGATGCACACCTCGATGCCTTCACCTTTTTACTGGCCGAGAAGTACTCGCTATGCTCGGGGTTGTATGTCCCCTATTTATATGTTTCATGCTTGCACTGGGTAGGTTATCCCACATAAATGCAGGGTAGTACAATTCAATCCTTGTTTATATAGATAAAAGCTAGAATTTATAAACTTTCTCTTCCCTTCTTGCAGAGTTATGCAAAATATGGCCTACAGAAAGAAAGCAAAATGTTCATCCAAAGATGTCACTGCAGATGTGTATCAAGGGTCGAAGCTTTTACTTTTAATTATAAATAATCAACACACTAGTTGGGCATATTGGGGCTTGGTATTTTTATGATTCATTACCAAACCCAACCCATAAGGCCATTCTTCCTGAGATTGTAAAAACTATTTTCAATTAGGTTTCCCTAAACTTTTTTTTTTGCCACCTTATTGACTATACTTCTTGCTATTCAGATCAAATTATTTGTTGAAGATCATGGCAAGTCTTTTACAAGGGATCCCAAAAATAATGTCGACTGCGGGATGTTTGTCTGCAAGTACATGGAGGCAGCAATCAACAAACCCCCAGTGGACTGGGTTGATAATCAGGATTGGCCCATGAGGATGAATTGCTTTAGGGTTGAGTTTGCTTACGCTATCTTCTATTTTGGAATAAAAATACTAAGCTAAGAACTATACAGTTGAAGTTTTCTATTTGGGAAATCACTTGTTTTACAAGTTATTATATATTGTGCAGCAATTTGGTTAATGATGGGCTATTTAACTAAGATGTTTCCTTATTTTTTTTCATTTCTTCAAGAAAGTCTAGATAGAATACTTCTGTAGTGACCATTTAAAGCAATTTGTTGGCAGCTAGGTTGCCTATTTAAGCTCTCTTCAATTTGTACTCTCTATACTTTCCTAAAAGTATAAAAAATTTTAAAATTTTTTACAACCTTTATTTTATGCTGTCTAGAAAGAAAATGTTCAGTACATTCCATTACAGGTTACCAGGAGTCTAATATTAGCCTTCTTAACCTATTTTTATATCTGTACTCTCTATACTCTCCTGAGAGTAGAGAATATTTCTTCTATTTTTTTAATTTTCTTAGGTAGTTTGGATAAAATATGTTTAGCAGAAACCATCTGCGCAATTTGGTTGATATTGGGTTGCTTTAGTACATGTTCTCCAACTTTTTTGGGTTATTTAGGTAGAATTATTTTATTATATTCCATTGCAGGTAGTTCGGAGGCTGACTATTAGCATATTTGAGGTGTCTTGCAGGGCACTCTTTGTACTGTCCTCAGTCAGATTATTTTCTTAAATTTTTCCACTTTTTCTTTGCAGGTCAGAGAGGAAATGTTTACTGTAACCTTAAAGCAATTTGGAGACTTGAGATGCTTTTTATGAGCTATTTCAGCCTGTCTATCATTAATATGTTAAGTAGATTCCATCAGCTTGTGAGGATCCTTTATAGTAACCTTTTTTGAGCAGTTTTGCAGGTGTACCCTCTGTACTCTCTATGCTCTCTGTACTCTATGTACTCTCTATACTCTCTATACTCTCTGTACTCTCCATACTCTCTGTACTCTCTGTACTATCTATACTCTCTGTACTATCTTGACAGTACAAATTATTATATACATGTTCTCCAGCATTTTTGGTTTGTTTGGGTAGAATTATTTTATTATAGTCCATTGCAGGTAGTTTGGAGGCTGACTATTAGCATATTTGAGGTGTCTTTGTGCACTTGTCTTTGTCCTCGTGATTATTTTCTTAATTTTTTCCACTTTTTCTTTGCAGGTCAATGAGGAAATGTTTACTGTAACCTTAAAGCTGTTTGGAGGCTTCTAGGATGCTTTTTATGAGCTTTTTTAGTCTGTCTGTCATTAATATGTTAAGTATATTTCATTATAGCTTGTGCGGATCCTTAACAGTAACCATTTTGAGCAGTTTTGCAGGTGTACCCTCTGTACTCTCTATACTCTCTGTACTCTCTGAACTCTCTATACTCTCTATACTCTTTGTACTCTCTGTACTCTCTGTAATATATTAATAGTCTTTTACTATAGTTTTTTCATTATACTCATAATCATAACACATATGTAAGATACATGTCATTAATTTCTTAAATAGTTTCTTAATTGGATTAATTAATTTTCACATTCAAATTATGTCATTTTAAATTCAGAATTACCTAATATGATGACTAATTTTAAATTATATTTTGATTCAAAAATCTTAACAAATACTTTATACTACATTGTAAAGATATCTAAACATCTTTGCTCGATCATGTTAACAATCATATAAAAGGCTTGATCATTTACCAGTGGTCACACATGCCCATAGACCTTACAATTGCTGAGCATATGTTGAGCTGATCAACTTAGATTTGATTGGCCCAATTCTTATCGGCCTTCTAACCGTCATTGAAAAGATCAAATAAAAATTTGAAGATAAGATTTACATTATTTAAAAATTAATAATCACATTAATTTGTATTGCATAATTAAGGAGAATACAATTGAATGATACTTGATATGTCAAATCGGATGCAAGTAATAAACTATTATACTCAATCACATTCATAATGCCACAATCGAAAGTATAAAGGAGAAGCAATATAATAAATAACATGTAAACTTAATATTAGTGGGTAAGATTATTATACTTAAATCTATAATAAGGAAAATTATGTTCTTTAAAAATGGGCTAAATTCATTAGTATGATTACTTTTTAAATGTTTGAAATTTGTTTGTGTCTGTCAAAATCATGCTTCTTGAAATCTACTTTCTATTGAATAATGTGAATCATAAATTAGACCAATACACTATCAAAATTATAGGTTAGCAACATCTAAATCAGGCATATAAAATTTTAGGGCAGTATCGAGCTAATACTTTTTTTAAGATGAAAATTTTTGTTAAATAATTTAATAACTGAAAATATAAAATTAATTAAATTAACATTATTTAAAAATTATAAATAATTAGTAAAATAATATCATCAGTTTTATAAGAGAAAATATAAGTGGGTTAGACTATTAAACTTAGGTATTTTATATTAATTGATTAATTAGTTATTTAAAAATAATGAATTAAATTGAATTTTTTGGGAGAGTGGTTGAATGCATCAAAAATAAGTTTTTTTGGGAGATTGAGAAATGATAGAATTTTTATATAAACCATATCGATTGTAGCTATAAGACTGATAACTTAGAGTTCTTAAATATTAGTTTGAGAAATTGCTTAAAGATGAGCATATGAAACAACATCTAGTAGACCACCATACTAAGAAACATCATAGCTATAATACTGGCAATTTTTTTAATTTCTATTAATCTTATTAATAAGAGTAGACAGCCTTATCAAATTTTGTAATGCCTGTAATAAAAATTATTTCATAAATTGTGGAGTACTTAATAGAGTAAAATATAATTCAATATTAAAGCTAATGATGCAGTAGAATGAACCTCTGATAGCTATGTAAGGCTATATAGAAAAGACTCTTACAAAGAAGCATTTCTATACAAGCACATTCAGTATAACATCATACATCATAGACCAACTAAATTTTATAAACTATCAGTACAAATGTAGTAATTGGAAATTGGACCGTTAGTGAATTCTATTTATTTTATTTTTTAGGGGAACCCCATATAGGGGAATTATATTACCACAATAAAAGAATTACAAGGGCCTTAAAAGCGGACAAACTCAAGAACTACTGCTTAAACAACTACAGACACCCAAGAGAGTAAATCCCCTAGCTAAGTACAGTCAAAACATATGAAAAAGGAAAAGAAAGCAAAATGTACAAATAGAGCAAAGGAGCAAGCCATTGGCCGACCATCGTGAAACTTGAGGATAAGAGAAGTCTATGTCTCCGTGGAGAAGAAACACAAAAATAATCAAATCACAAACATATGGAAGGAAGAGTTAGCATCATTAAAGTGATACAAGCTAGGTTGAAAGTAAAATAGAATAACGAGAGACATATAGAGAAATATGTATAGAAAGGCTCAGGCTCAGTCACACCACTTTGGAGTAGCCGCAAACATGAGCATCCAAACTTCAAAGGAAGGGTTACATCAAGTGTGCTACTACCAGCCAAGGAATGGGTGAAATCATCCCAGCCATCATAGCCTACAAACCAGGGGGAAAATATTAGCTAATAGATGAAAATCGTGTGATCTTAAATACCTGCATACCAAAGCTTGTGCACAAACACTATGGAAGATAAGTTACCACAAATCCAACTGATAAAGGGTTGACAGCACTCCTTCCTAACTTAATAAACAATAGACAATGCCAACATAACAGCAGAAATCATAGCTAGCACACCCCAAACCAGAAAGTAGCACCAATTAGATTTACCTGCTTACCAAGGCACAGCCAAATACACATGGGAGAGAAGGCAACACAAACCCCAAACAGTGCCAACATAATATCAGAATGCACAATCCACAACAACCTGACACAGAGGTAACCCCATAGTGAGGAAAGCCCAAAAAGGGCGAGCAATACATATGGTATCATCCACCATATTAATAGCATGATACACCAATATATGTGCAGTTTCAAAAGAACTATGAATCGATTGAAATAAAGGATAATTCCATACAACAAAGGCACAATTAATTAGGTTAACCACATGGCAGTGAACATATCAAAGGTACAAGCAGTATCCAGCCACATTAGGTAGTCAGCCAAACAATAGAACCAGAGAAAGCCATTCAGCGAATAACCAGAAAAAAAACCAAAAAATTGGACTCAACAATGGGCAGTGAGGGCAGAATCATTACATAATTGAGCTGCAGGAAGATTCATGATACTAGCAGTAGTGAAGGGCTCAGGGCCTAATAGTACCTAGTGTATCAATGTTGACTTTCAGAGAAAGTCATCATGCACCTCTGACATAGTCTTCCTAATCGAAACCCTTAAATGAGACTGCTAGTGTGCCTATTAAGTAAAAGAAAGTCATCATGGACTCTTTAAAGTATTACATAAATGATTGTAATGATGTAATTATGATTGTAATCGATATTGTAGTGTGTGCAGTCGAAGAACACATAACTAAATGATATCATGCATTAAAATATTTCTCTTTAATAATATCCATCATCAGCTTAGTGTACCCTTTGACCGACTGACTGATTGTTGAACTTGAGTTAAATTTCTACAGTAGAATGTTGTATTAGTTGATGATATTTTACAGCGTCACTGTGCAATTTTTCATGCGTACCTTTGAAAAATACTCTAGCATAATAGAGAAAGGTGTTGCAATGGGTGATGCAACACATTCTCCACCATTCTCAGACTGTACTTTGGTTTCTGTAACATAGAAATAGGATGGTTTCAAGTTTAAAATCAATATCTAAAATACTTGAAATTAAGAGATAAATAGGAAATTACTCTTGGCTTTCTTGGTTCTTTCCCAGTATCCCTTAAGCCTTGCATTGGAAATACCCTTTGGACACTGCTTAACTGGATCTTTTAAATTATCATTTCCTTTGTCTGCTGTGGTTGACTTCCTCTTCTTAGCTGTTCTCTCAGCTAGAGGAGAATTCTTGCATAATATAGAGTCGACATCATCAGATAGTTTTCTTAAGGATCCAAGTATATACTCCCCAGCTATCTTATTACCTTATGCCCTGGTGCTTATTTGATAAGCATACCTACTGATGTGGTTCCAAAAATAATGCCAGTTGCATTTCCATCTATATCTTGCACATCTTTTAAGTTATTGTATGTACTATCAATGTAGATATCCCACTTTGCCCTAGTAGACCATCGCATGAGAAGATACTTATCCAGAATGCACACAACATCTTCCTGACTAAGAACTCAAATATAGTGGGCACAAAGTAATCCCATCATTTCAAATTTTTTATATGTACAAGTTACATCTAGGGTTGTCTTGCCGAAATGGACAGTCCATGTTTTGGAAGCATATTTATTCTCTAAGTTTCTCACCAAATACTCCATGGGATTATCATTTGACACATTTACTGATAATCCTTCAACTCCATGCAAAAATTCTTCCTCAAACATTGTATAAAGCTTTCTTTTGTAAAACATAGTAGCTTATTTCAGAATTGGACTGGTCTTAACAACAGGAATAATTGCTGACTGGCTACACTTCAAGTCTTCGTCATGTTCATTCTGGCACCATGTGTCCATAACCTTCTCTAATCCCAACAAACAATCTCTAATTGAACTTGTTGGTTTAGAGATTCTGTGACATACATTATTCATGAACTCACTACGTTGTGTTCATAATATTCTTATGTATAATGAGTCTTTGCAGAATGTAGTGGACCACTTGGATCTAATTTTATAAAGCTCAGACAGCTAAGCATGATCATGCAAATTATCTTCATCTAGCATGGCAGACCAAGCTTCCTCAAACTTTTCCTATGAGTCACACTTGCTCATGCATGTATAGAATAACCCTTGTACTGTCTTGTTACTATTAAAGCAATGAACCTTGGAAGAAGCTTTCTTTGAAATATGTCATTGGCACAACCTATGATGAGTATGCGGCAATATAATTTCAATAGCTTTTGCCATAGCCTGATCTTGATCAGTAAATATTGTTATAGGATATCTGCCACTCATTAACCGGAGAAATGTTTGGAATAGCCATGTGAATGACTCAATTGTCTCTTCTGATAGAAAGGCTACTCCAAATAACATATTTTGCCAGTGATGATTCACTCCAACTAAAGGGGCACAAACAATATTATATTTATTGAGTCGATAGCTTGTATCAAAAATCATGACATCCACAAAACAATCATATTCTATCCTTGATATACCATTACTCCAAAAAAAACTTACCAAGTAATCTGACTCATCAGCTTGTACATCCCATGCAAACATCTTGTCTGCTGCTTTCCTTTACTTGAACAGTTGTATTAATGCATTACTGTCACCATTCACAATCCTCGATCTTCTCTCTTTCTGGATGAAATTGAAAGCATCCTTTTTTGTGAAACCAATATTCTCCATGCCACCAACTTCCTCGCTTAAATAGCTGAATGCATCAGTTGCTCTAATTCTGGCCTTTGTCATTGTCTTCAACACAGTCACCTTCTTATCGCTAATGCATCGGTATGATCTGAGAAGATGTACGTTAGCAGGCTTTGCCAATGAATGGTTATGACTTTCTATATGTTTCCTTACCATCCAATTCTCATCCAAATCAACAAAAAATCTAATCATTACTGGACAACCACTCCTTGTTTCTATTTTTTAGAATTTTATTTAAGGCCGATTTCTTTTCGACCTGCTTTTGAACATAAAAAATCCTTTGATTTCAATTTCTTGGAGTTTAGCCAATAACTAGTATGTTCCTTCCTAACACTAAACCCATTCTGATGTGCATAGTCACGGTACAGTGCATACAGCCTCCGTTTCATTATGAACAGTGGTCCCAAGGAGTTTCCTCATATTTGGGTCATTAGACATCACGACTTCATCATCGCACCGCTCATTTACTGTATTCACTTGCTCAGATAGCTCCACAAATATGTAACATGTAAAATAGCTCCAGAAATGAAGATATTCCCTCTAAACAGGCCAAAGAAAGTGGAAAAAAAAATGTGAAAATGCTCTGTACTCTCATGAGAGTACAGAGAGTATAGATGCAAAACTCTCCTAAAAACCAATCAAGCAGCATCCAAGTTATTCATAATGGAATGTAATGAACATATTTCCTCCAAACAAGCCAAAGAAATTAAGAAAAAATTCAAAATGCTCTATACTCTCATGAGAGTACAGAGAGTACAGAGAGTACAGATGCAAAACTCCCCTAAAAACCAACCAATAAGCCTTCAAATTGCTTCCAATGGAATGTAATGAACATATTCTCTCCAAACAGGCCAAAGAAACTAAAAAAAATAAGCAAAATGCTCTGTACTCTCATGAGAGTATAGAGAGTACAGATGCAAATTATACCTAAAAATCAACCAAATAGTCTCCAAATTACTTCTAATGGGAATTAATGAACATATTCTCTCCAAATAGGTAAAACAAAGTGAAAGAAATGAGCAAAAAATACTCTGTACTCTCATGAGAATGTATTAAACATATTATCACAAAACATGCCAAAGAAACTCCCCTAAAACCAACCAATCAACCTCCAAAATGCTTCAAATGGAATGTATTAAATATATTATCTCCAAATAGGCCAAAACAATTAGGAAAAAAAAGTTTAAAATGCTATTTACTCTCATGAGAGTACAAAGACTACAGATGCAAAACTCCCCTAAAAACTAACCAATAAGCCTCCAAATTACTTTCAATGGAATGTAATGAACATATTCTCTCCAAACAAGCCAAAGAAATTGAAAAAGAAATGAGCAAAATGCTCGATACTCTCATGAGAGTATAGAGAGTACAGATGCAAAACTCAGATAAAAATTAACCAATCAGCCTCCAAATTAACCCTGATGGAATGTAATGAATATATTTCCTCAAAATAGGCCAAAGAAACTGAGAAAAAAGGTTTAAAATGCTCTGTACTCTCATGAGAGTACAGAGAGTACATATGCAAAACTCCCATAAAAACAAACCAACAAGCCTCCAAATAGCATCCAATGGAATGTAATTAACATATTCTCTCCAAATAGGCCAAAAGAACTGGAAAAAAATGAGCAAAATGCTTTATACTTTCATGAGAGTATAAAGAGTACAGATGCAAAACTCACATAAAAACTAACCAATCAGCCTTCTATGGAATGTATGAACATATTTCCTCCAAACAGGCCAAACAAAGTGGAAAAAAATGATCAAAATGCTCTGTACTCTCACAAGATTATAGAGAGTACAGATGCAAAACTCCCCTAAAAATCAACTAATAAGCCTCCAAATTACTTCCAATGGAATGTAATAAATATATTCTCTCCAAACAGACCAAAGAAATTGAAAAGAAATGAGCAAAATGTTTTGTACTCTCATGAGAGTACAGAGAGTACAGATGCAAAACTCACATAAAAACTAACCAATCAGCCTCTAAAGTAATCCTAATGGAATCTAATGAATATATTTTCTCCAAACAAGGCAAAGAAATTGAGAAAAAAAGTTCAAAATTCTATGTACTATCATGAGAGTACAGAGAGTACAGATGCAAAACTCCCCTAAAAACCAACCAATAAGCCTCCAAATTGCTTCAAATAGAATGTAATGAACATATTCTCTCCAAACAAGCTAAAAAAAATGGAAAAAATGAACAAAATGCTCTGTACTCTCATGAGAGTAGAGAGTACATATGCAAAACTCATATAAAAACCAACCAACCAGCCTACAAATTAATCCTAATGGAATGTAATGAACATATTTCCTCCAAACAAGCCAAAGAAATTGGGAAAAAAAGTTCAAAATGTTATGTACTCTCATGAGAGTATAGAGGGTACAGATGCAAAACTCTCCTAAAAACTAATTAATAAGCCTCCAAATTGCTTCCAATGGAATGTAATGAACATATTCTCTCCAAACAGGCCAAAAAAATTGAAAAAAAAAAAGTGAGACTCTTTCAGTGAGAGTATCAAATTAACCATCAACCATTCAAATTCAAATTGCCTAATGGAATTAATGAACATATTCCCTCCAAACAAAAAACAAAGTGGAAAGAACTAAAATGCTGTACTCTTAATGAGTACAGAGAGAGGAGAGTAGAGTATAGAGAACACGATATAAAATTCCCTAAAACCACCAATAAGTCTCCAAATTGCTTCCAATGGAATGTAATGAACATATTCTCTCCAAACAAACAAAGTGAAAAATATGAGAAAATGCTCACTCCCATGAGAGTATAGAGTACGATCTAAAACTCACAAACTAACCAATCAGCCTCCAATTTGTTCTAAATGAAATGTAATGAACATATTTCCTCAAAACAGGCCAAACAAAGTGGAAAAAAATAAGAAAAAAAATTATGTACTCTCATGAGAGTACAGATGCAAAACTCCCCTAAAAACCAACCAATAAGCCTCCAAATTGCTTCCAATGGAATGTAATGAACATATTTCCTCCAAACAGGCTAAAGAAACTGAAAAAAATAAGAAAAATGCTCTGTACTCTCATGAGAGTACTGAGATGCAAACTCTCCTAAAAAACCAAACATCCTCCAAATTACTTATAATGGAATGTAATAAACATATTTCCACCTAACAGGCTAGAGAAAGTAGAAAAATATGAGAAAAATACTCTGTACTCTCCTGAGAGTATAAAGAGTACAGATGCAAAACTCCCCTAAAGACCAACCAAACAGCCTCCAAATTGCTACTAATGGAATCTTATAAAAATATTATGTCCAAATATGCCAAAGAAATTGAAAAAAATGAGAAAAAAATTATGTACTCTCATGAGAGTAGATAGAGTACATATGCAAATCTCCCATAAAAGTCAACTAATCAGCCTCCAAATTACTTTTAATAGAATCTAATAAACATATTATGTCCAAACAGGCCAAGAAATCATGAAAAATAATATGAGATTGGTCAGTACTCAGATGAGAGTACAGAGAGAATACAGAGAGTACCCATGCACTTCCTAAAATAATCAAAGTCCTCAAAATAACTCCAAAGTGAAATATACCCTAAATAAAACAATTTCAAAGATTATCACTAACAAATCATAAAAAAATTATACATATACAACGGTTGAGGAAATTTACCAATGTATTTTTATTTAATACATCCGCTAAATTGGTCGCAATATCATCAAGGTCATAACTCCCAAATTTGTTCTCCATCTTTACAGTTCTTTTCGAAAAATGAAATGAGATTTTCTATTTCTCTCTCATACTATATTGAAAAAAATATATATATATATATATATATATATATATATATATATATATATATATATATATATATATCCTCTGCATTCCAACGGCTTTCTCCTCCCCGTTTGACCCTTCGTTCTGCCATCGGTTAATGCCATTAATTGAAAAATGTAAAAAAATGAAATTTTAATAATGGATCATGCAATTTTTTGGACGTAAAATTTTTCTGTAATATAAATATAATGAATATATTTTTTTTAAAAAAATATTAAAATATATAAAATATAATAATCTTAAAATACTTTAAGTTTATTTAATTTTTAAGATGTCCAATCATAATCATTCAAATTTACTCTCTCTAAATTTCCCTCAAGGGATTTAGGATCACTTTTTTTTAATTTTATTTTATATATTTAATAAATTAGAGATATTTTTGATATTAAAATATATTTTTATATTTATAAATAATAAATTTTTATATATAATATAAATTTATTTATTTTAAAAATTATTATAAATATAATTTATTATATAATCATATATATGTAATCACTTTTATTTTATTTTATATATTTTATTTTATTTATGCGGAAACAACATTACATGAATTTTTTTTTTAAAAAAAAAAAAATTTTTAGTTATTTTTTTTTTTTTTAATTTTTTAAATAAAATAAAATAATGAAATTAATTATTAATGCTTATTACTTATATTTTTATTTTTAAATTTTAAACTAAAATAAAATATATTTGATATTTTCTTATTTTAACATAAATCAAAAAATATTAGGAGACAAATGATGATGGATGTTGAGTCATTAACCATATTTGTTCATTATTTAATCGAATCAAATGCAATGAATCGATGATCAATTGAAAGTAATGTATAAATTAGATTTGAATATCATAAACGAATAATACTCATTCATAAAAAAAAATCACTAGAAAAATTCAAAATGTAAAATCAACAGAATTTTCATAGTTGATTCAAATTGTACATAATAAAATTGATAAGTTTTATCAAACATCACAAATTTGAGCAATATTATTTTGATCATCATCAATGTACTTAAAAATGTAATTATAAGATAAACTAACACCAATGCATTTGAAATGTTGAAAATGCAAAAAAAGACACTCGTTTGTTGGAGTTCTTTATAAACTTAAAATGTAAATAACTACGCTTTTGCTTTAAATCAGGTATGAGAGTAAAGTTTACAGCTTTATTCGAATCCAACACACAGATGTTTGAAGAATTAATAAAAAAAATTTTACGTGGAAAAATCTCAAAGAGGAAAAATCACTAGCCCAAAAATCTTTACTATATTTCAAAGTATAAACTTTTCCGATACAAGATTACATAATTACATGAGAAGAGCGTAATGAGAATCCTAGAATGGAAAATAACAATGTATATATAAGTTAGGTTAGCCTCTAGTGGTAATGTAGATGATGGTCGATGGTCAATGCGGCCAACGATGATCGATGGTGGCGGTAGCTACGGCGCCATGGCGGTGGTTGGCGGCCGGAATGAATTGATCCAAGAGCGGCGGTAGATGGAGCTAGTAGTGGCGGATGACCGACGATGATAGTGGTAACGGAGATAATTAATGGCGATGGTGCGATGATGACCGGTAATGGCCGGCGGTGGCGGTATGGCAGCCGGTAGTGGTTAGCGGTGATGTGGTCGGTGACCGTCGAGTGGTGGCACGATTATGCTTGGAGGATTTTCAAATTTTAGAGCTCTCTCATCTCTTTTGCTTGACCTCCCCTTATGTGAAGAATGAGAGGCAATTTATAGATTAGAGAGGTGGCGTTTATGTTAATACATGCAAAATCCGAACTACTCCTCCATCGGACGGCTCAAAATGATTCGCTTGATCATCTCATGTATTTTGTGTATTTGAATGCTCAAATGAAGTTAGAATTATGAGATCTTGAGCTTGTTAGATCCGGCTCGTCAAGACACTCGATTTGACTATAAACACTCCATAAAGCGATTAATAATAAGCTTGATCTGGTTAGTCTTGATTGAACTTCTTTCAACATCAAGATTCGTCTTCGACTAGTAGAATTTTAAGTGTCATATCACGCATATTTAAATTATATGAGAAAGATAAAATTTTTGAAAAGATATAAATATATTTTAAATAATAATTATTGATGAAATAAGTAAAATTATAATTATTATTAAATAATCAAGTTAAATTTAATTAGAATCAATCAAAATCTAATATATAAATTCAAATTTATATTACATATATAAACATACATGATTTATTAAAATTAATCTATTATTATCCTACATTCAAGATAAATCTTATTAGATTAAATTAATTAAAAATAATAATATTATATAATATAATTTTAAAAATGAAAAAAAATGAAATCCAAATTCTTAAAAACCTAAAAGGTATGGCGGGTTGTTTTAAAAATAAAGGAAAATAGGCTTTACATGTTTTTAATATTTTTGACAATAAAAAGCAAATTTGTTTAAAAATAGAAAGATAAAAATAATAAAACATATAAACAAACATATTTTTTATTTCTTAAAATTAAAAACAAAAATAGAAAATAAAAATTGATGCCTAATTTAAGATAAGTAGAGGCATGATTTTTATAAGAAAATTTTTTAATTGAAAAATTCATCAAGCGTTCAAGGGAATTGTGACACTATTTAAAAAATTATGAAGCAATGGAATATTTTCACTAATAAAAGGTGTTTATCTCCATAATTAGATAAAGCACTAACATAATATAGTGAATATAAACTATAAAAAATATTTCATTTTTTGATAATATAAAAGCTTTATTATGTTTAAATTTTATTAAATGATGATAAGAGATTGATTTAATTGTTCTCTCAATAGTGGGTGAGTCCAATGGTAATTAGTTTGTATTAGTTGATAGTTGAGAGGTAATATCAATGGCTAAATTAAGATTGTTAGTCAATTCAATCTTTCTCCTAATAAGATGAGAGATAAGATAAATGGGAAAACTAACATTACTCATTTGAGATTGTTGTGATCAAATATTAATTGCCAGTAGGTTTTAAGCCACAACTGATTTTTATCTTTCCCCTTTGCCTTTGACTTTGGCTTAAAACATACCGACAACAAATATTTGATTCCATCAACCATAAATGAGTAATGCTAGTTTTCACATTTGTTTTATCTTACATCCTATCAGGAGAAAGATTGATTTTACTAACAATCTTCATTTAATCATTGATATTACTCCTCAACTATCACTGTGGTATTTATTTTTAGTATGTATATGGGGGATGCCATGCAGATCTGATGGTGTACTTATTGAGATGACCAGGTACAACATCAAGGAATGGTGCACTATCTCGAAAGATAGAAATCACCACCATATAATAGACCTAATCACCTAACAAAGACTCCTAAGGCATGATGGGTCTTCGAATCTACTAGAGATTTTTTCCCTACTTTACATGGATGAATAAAGTAGGGTTTATATTAAATTGGGTTCTAAAGTTCCCTATGGGGGCAAGCCCCCATAGTTAATTACATCATAAGGATGGTGAATTCCTTAAGAATACTCTCGATTAAAGTATGCAATTGTTGTTTCCAAAGATTTCAAAGATAGGACTATCAATAAATTGGTTATACTTGGAAAATCATTTGGGATAGATCAAAAAGGAGAGACTTATTATTGAAGTCAAAGGAGATGACTAGGGAATGCTCATAATACTAGGAAACTTAGTGAGCATTCCAACCTATCCTATGGTTGGGCTTTATATGTTTGAAATTGAGGAGAATTATATGTTTGAGTTGAAATTTAATTAAAATGCTAGAGCTTATAATCCCATAATATAAGGTTATGGAAATGCCTAAGAGGTGTGGATTTATGCTTGTAGCCCGAAGAAAATAGCAACCCCAGATCCTAAATCTAGAGAGCTTTAGCAAGGCCAAAAACACATCCTAAATCTAGCAAAGATGGGTATATGGTTTATCCCCACAAGAGAGGATAAACCACCCAACTGCTTGACTTATAAGTACCTAGAGTGGTAGCCAGCTAACTCCTTCTATGCTTTAAAGCTATGTAGACAAGTCATATGATTTTACAAGATAGTTGGGTTGTTATTATTTAGAAAGAAACTAAAGTTTTTAAACCCACTCCCTAAGAGAGTAGAGCATGAGTGGTATGAACAATGACTTAGTCTAATACAAATCTTTTCAATATTTATTTAATTTTTGGACTCTTTATTTCGACAAAGGCCATAGGATTTTTATATGTCTAAATGCATGATGAAATGAGGTTATTGACTAAATCAGAGAGAAAGAGGTATTCTCCACCACAGAGGAGACCCTCAAAGGTCAAGTCTTCACTTATCGTGCAAGGATGAAAACCCTCTCTTAACAAAAGTGAAATAATATGGATGCATGGTATTAAGCATACAACATTCAGGTAAGGGGTTGCTAAATCTTTTAATTATCTTGATTTAATGTCTAGGCTTTATGTGAGGTTATAAATTGTTTAGCAAATTTAGTTATGATTTGTAGTTGTGTTAGAAAGTTTATTTTTCCCTAAGAGCCTAATCGGATCCAAGCCACAATAAATCACCATATAAGCAAGAAACTAAGAAAAGGCATGCTATTTCTATTGTGCAATTATAAACAAAATATCAAACAATTTATAAATCTAACGTAAAAGAATAAAAGGCGTGTATTGAATGCCATACGCCTACAAAGAAAGAAAATGGGTGTAGAGCTCTCCCTTATACAACCCGGTATATGAAAAAATAATTACAAATTATAAAAATGAATAAATGATATGGAGGATCTTCTTATCTTCATTCTTCATGCCTCCTTCATTTCTTCATTTAGATTTGCTTACTTCAAAGGTATCACAGGGCCTCCAGAGCAAAGCCTTTTAGCCACTGCTCATCTTAATCACCCATAACACTAATCCTAATTCATAATATAAAATTACATAAAAAATAAGAAAAGTAAATCTAACTACACCTGCAAGACAAGTATTAGCTAAACACACTATACAACCCAAGCAGTTATATGAATGATTTTGACTTAGCACTCTGCTCATGGGTAACCAAACCTACCTGGCTTAATTTTGGTTATACTTAGGGGTTAAGAAACCTATAAAAGAGAGCATTTATAATTAATTTAAGCACCCCTTAAGCATAATCCCCTATAGAAAATATGATTAGGCTAATCACGGCCTAACATCCAGTCTATGGAGCAGCATACACCCTAACATCCAAATAAAATAATACATCATAAAATAAGACATTCATTACACCATGCACCGCCTTAACATAAAGCTAGAAGTGGAGACTTAATTTTAAAGTGTGTGTATTAAGACTTGTGTGGTATACCTTAACTAAGCATTGTTGTAATTTTCTAAGTATGAAAGGATTTAATATAATTATAAAGGATGGTTTCACTTTAAGTGACTTAATTAATTTGTAAGTTTTACTTATTATTTTCTTTTGTTACATCTATAAAGAGAAAGAAAGAGAGGATTACTCTCTTTTATCCCTACCTTAAGCCACATCTAAAGTATATTATTTAATCAATTCTCTTTAATAAATGACTTATTACATATTTAAATTAATCACAGGTTTAGATCACTATAAATAATCTCATTCAATAAGAAAGACATTTTAAGATTAATTGAGTTAATTACTATCACATAACACATGTCTATTCATTTCTTTCCATCATATGTAGCATGCATATGACCAAGTCCTAAACATATATCTATACATGCAATATGTGTTGGCACACTTAAATGATGAATATAAACATATACATATAAAGTTTATATTTTACTTTTGATTGAATTATTTTATCATATTAATTTAAAGTTTCTATCTTGATTCTTATGCAAAAAATACATAGGAATGAAGTTAAACAGGTACGTTTCATTGTTAACCAGGGAAGTGAGGTAATCAAATGAACTCCTTGGAGATAGCTAAAGCCTCATATTCTTGGAATGTCCGGACTAAATACCGTTTGCATTCAAACACATGTAAGTTTGCATACATGAATGTAAGAAAGAGAGCTTTTGATCACATGATTAATTAATTCTACCATTTAAACAATTGAAAATGCATGTGTTTTGGTGAAAAGAGAGGGTTTTGACTCCATAATTAAGTACACACACACATGTATGAGAGACATAAGCTAGTACATACCATTGTTAACCAAGAAAGTGAGGTAATCAAATGACCTCTTTGAGGCTACTTAAATCCTCGTATTCTCGGGATGTCCAGACTAAATATTTTCTTTTCTCAAATACATATGAATGTATGCATAACTAAAGAGAGAAAACAATACAAAAGTTGTACTTTATTTGATTGAAAAGATTTATATACATCAAGTAAAGTCTTATTTAAATTCTAATATTGAAATATGCAAGAATGAAATCAAATGGAGTACATGACATTGTTAAACCAGGGAATTGAGGTAATCAAATGACTAAATACCCATTAACATTATTACTTACATAAATCAATATATGAATGAAAGAAAAGAACTTTACTTCATACACTAAATCTATAATCATTTGCATTTCTTATGTATTTATAACTAGTATTTATAGCATATGTAATCACTTGTTTATAAGATTTGAAAAAATTTTTTGGATTTAATAGTGATAATAACCACACATATATTATTTTAAATCAACACATGCAAGCTTGACATAAAAGAAATCATCTATGTTTAATTAATTTTTGAAGAAATGAATGCATGATTCAAGTGGCATATAATATTTTTATATGATTGGAAAGAAACAAAGAGGCACAAGCATGTAATTTCATTCAATCCAACTAATTCATAAGGACAATCATATTAAATAAGCTTATTTAAAATAAACCAAAGCTTCTTAATGTCACTTTTAATTTTATTTTTAACTTGATTTAAGAGATGTGAGAAAGATTTGCTAATCCTCCTATTCCCCATATGTGTGAGTTAATTTTATTTAATAAGAAGCAATTATATTTTTATGGATTGATTAAATTCATTGATTAAATCAATTAATTAAACCCTTACCTATGTTATCTTAAGGTAATTGATTAAATGATTATGAGCTAATGCAATAAGCAAATAAATTGAAAAGTAAATAACAATGCTCCTATGGAGTGAAAGGGCCTAATGCAATTAGCTCATAATCCATTTAATTAAGCTTAAGAACTATTTTAATTACTTTAATGATTTTCTCACACATGTGAGCTAATCATAATTTCATTAAGCCTCTTAGGTTATTGAACACTTAAAGCTCTACCCAAGATGAATTAAGGGAAATCAAATTTAATTATATTTTTAGTTCAATTAATTAAATCATGAATCCATCAATTCAACTCTCTTTAATTAATTTTCAAAGTTAATATATATATATTTTTGAAATGAGATGGGCATAAAAAAGGTAGGAAAGAGGTCCCAATCTAATTCTATAAGCCATCCACTTGTTCAAGCATAATTTCATGTGATTTGAATTTTAACTTAGCAAATTAAGTTATTAATTAGTTAATTAATCATTAATTAGCACTTTGGAAAAAGAGAAAAATTAGAAAAAGGATTAGGGAGGCTCCAATATACTTTCTAAGTCTCCTTACCATTCAACAGTGATTAGAGAGTCTAGATAATTAATTAATTATTATCTATATGCTTAATTACCCCTTAATGAAGCTAAGAAGGTAATTAGGACTCAATTAATCAATCCTCCTAATTTAACAAGTAATAAAATCCCAAAAAATTAGATGAGGTAGAGGTCATCCTCTCAAATATTCTCAAAAATTTTGGGATCAATTACTTGAGAGATTAGAGAGTAATTAAGCTAATTAAGTTTTTAATTAAACTCTAATTAAGCTCTGTTTACTATTCAAAACCAATTGAAAATATTTTTATCAAATTTTCCTCTGAAATTCCTTTAAAATGAGTCATTATTTGTATTATTTTAGATTTTTTTCTATGATTAGTTATAATTTATGGAATTTTAGCCTTAAAATCAAATTAATAACCTTAATTAAACCTAATCCGCCACCATGTGCGCACGACTTTTCACGGCATCACGGATTGGTTATTTAAGTTGTTATCCGACGCTAAGTGCGGTGGCGATTGATGATCTTCTGTCCGATCTGAATAGGATGGTGAGGATCGAACCCTGGTGTAAAGGGAGAAATGAGTGAGTCTCAGCATGATCATTGAGCCATCCATTCAATCATGCGAGCGGATGGCTGATCCTTCTTCCTATGGCGATGAATGACAAACCATCGGCCAATCACTGATCAGCTCACCCAGCTCGATCCACTCCAAACTCAACCCACACCTTCGTGCGAAGGATCCAGAAGGATCCAACAGCTAGGATGAGCTCAAATGCAAATCTCCTTCACAAAGGACCAACCAATTTTTTCTATATCTACAGTTTAGGGGAATTACCTCACCTTAGCTCAAGACCGACAGTGGGATCGACGGAGGTAGCTTCGTCTTGTAGAGATGAGGCCCTGTTGAGAAGCAATCAAGCCAATTCCAGGTTCCTCGGTTGATTAAGAATGGAGGTTTGGAGTTTCGGTCTTGATCAAACTCTTTGCTCCGGTGGATTGGAAGCTTGGGAAATGAGTTGGGTAGCATCGACTAGGTATGGAGATGGTTGAAGTTTGGTGGCGAATTGAGAGAGTTTAGATCGAAGATAGCCTCCCCTATTTTGGTTCTGCATAGGAAGAGGGAATGCCGAAGGTGGGATGCTTAGGATCATTCTAGAACTCACAAGGAAGCCTGACTTGGTGTTAAGAAGCTTGCACAAAGTTAATTCATTTCATTTTTGTTCTAATTGAGGGGGTATACCCATTGATGTGTTGAGTTGGATGAACAGTATGATTTCCCATCTTTCGGTTGGCCAGCCGCCATCAGAGCATCGGAGGTGTCTCAATCGAGTCCACGTTACTCGATTGGGTTGGAGGGAGTCATGGGAGGTGGCTTAAGGCTTGATCTTGGCTGAATTGGTTTACTTGATCCCTTTGGTGCTCGGGTTGCATGGGAGGTGAGTTGGCTCACCTCCCTTTGGTCCATGGCTGACCTAGCATGGATTAGGTGGCCTAGGTGGGTAGGTGCACCCTCATTTGGAAGTTGGATGGCTGCCAAGGTGATGGGAGAGTGGACTTTGCCATTTATTAATCCATATGAAGAGGGCTTAACCAATGGATTATGGCTTGGATGGGGACCACTTGACTTTTGGTCAGACTTTGGGCTGCCCTAGGGTCAGTTTGGGTCAGGTTTGGTCAGCCATCAAAGTCTCATGGGTTGGTTTTATGGGTTTTGGCTTCATTTGGTCAAATGGGTTCATATGGGTTCATGTTGGGTTGGGTTGACCAATTGGTCAAATTAGGTCAAACCAAGGCTTGGGTTGGGTTAAAATGATGATTTGAAGAGTTTTGGTTCAAGTGGTTTCAATCAAATTGGCCTAGGTTTGATTTTGGCTCACTTGGATTCAATATGTCAAATGGGCTAAGTTGACCAATTTGACCAAATTGGTTAGGTTAGGTGTTGGTTCATGTTCAATTGGTCAATTGAAAATGTTTGTAGGCTTTGGTTTGAATCAATTTGGATTTAATCTGGATTTTGGCCAATTTAACCCTTTAGGTCAATTTGGGCTTGGTTGGGTCAAGTTGACCAATTGGTCAAATTGGACATAATTATGGCTTTGTTCAAGTTCAATAAATAATTTGGAATAAACTTGAGCCATTGGTTGCAATCAATTTGGGTTAGATCATGATTTGACCCATTTTGACCTTTTAGGCCAATTTGGGTTAACTTGGGTCAAATGGCCAATTGGACTTGGTTTGGCTCAATTGAGAGTTTAGTCATGTTCAATCATTGATCATGAGTTGGTTTGAATCAATGGTTTCAATTAATTTGGTGTATGGTAGGTTTTAGTTTAGGTTTCATTTGTACTAAAGGTTGACTTGGTTTGACCCAATTCAATGTGGTTGATCATCCTAGGGTGATTATTGATCATGATATGAGGCTTAGATGGGCCTGGTCTAATCCAATGTGGGTTGGATTAGAACTTGGCTAAAAAAAATCCTTCAGGCCACTTTAGGTTACGTGGACCTAAATGGGTCAATTAGTTTGATTTTGATTTGATTCAAGTTTAGTTGAACTTATATATGAGCCTATGATTGAAATATAAATCCAACTATAATCAATTTGGAGTCTAATGGATTTTCATTTGAAGTTTTCAAGCTAAAAGGGCTAACTTGGGCTTGACTTGGGTTGACTTGAGTTTGGTTTGATAATTAAAGATTTTATTTATATTTGGGTAAATGATTGAAGGAATGATTGATTCAAGAGAAAATCCATTAGTTTTGGCTTGATTTGGATAGGATTTGGCCAAGTACAAAGAAATAGCTTAAAAGGCTTGAATTGGGTTTTGGTTTGATTTTTGACTTGGTTTGGTTCATGTGAATTTATATTTCATTTATATTTGGAAATAAAAATGAAAATATAAATGATTCATGAGAAAATCACTTGAGTTTGGAGTGATTTGGGAGCAAATTTGATCAAGCTTAAGGATGTAGGTTAAAATGGATAAGGAGGAAACCAATTTAGTTTGATTTATTTTTGGTCATTAGAGGGTGAGTTCATTTATATTTATGAATATAAATGAAGGAGTAATGGTATATAAAGAAACCAATTGATTTTCGGTTGATTTGTATGAGATTTGGCCAAGTTCATGGAGGTAGGTCCATATAGCTTAAGAAGGGTTTTGATTAGATTTGGATTTAGATTTATTTAGCTTTGGCTATTTGAGTTTATATCTCATTTATATTTGTAAATATAAATGAAGATATAAATGATTTATGAAGAGATCAATAAAATTTGGATTGAATTGGGTGGAGATTTGGCTAAGTTTATGGAATTTAACCATAAGGCTTTAAGGGGTTTTATTTTGGATTTGATTATGGATTCTAATCCTTTGGTTTAGAATTTGGATTTGGATTTAGTAAATGATTGAGGATTGAATTGATCTTAGAAAGTCAATTGAATTTGGATTGATTTGAATTTTAAGGAAAAGTCCATAAGATGAAATCAAGGGGCCTATGAAGAATTATAATTTTGGATTTGATTATGGGTTTCAATCATTTGGTTTGGAATTTGGATTTGGATTTGATAAATGAGTTGAATTTAAGGTTTGGTTTGAGAAGGTAAGTATAGGTTGGGTTTAGGCCATAGGATGGACAAGTCTCCATAAATCCTTAAGGAACAGCCTAATCCCTATGGCTAATCCTTCTAAGTCTCCAGGCTTAGGTTTAAGTGTCCACATAATCCTTAGAAGTGTCTTAGGACACTAGAGCTCTTAGTGTATAAGATTCCTAGATCTATGATGAAGAAGTTGAGAACTCACTCCAAAAGTGAGGTCAACAATCTAACACAAACTAATTTCTATTGATCTAGTTCACTATTGAGAGAACGATTAAACTACTCACTTAGCATCATTTAATAAAACTCAAACATTTTAAGGCTTTTAAATTATGGCAAAATAAAATATTTTCTACAGTTTATATTCACTATATTATGTTAACACTTTATCTAATTATGGAGATAAACTCCTTTTATACTTTTTTTTATTATGTGAAATTATATCAATTGGTATAGGCTTCATAATTTTTTTAATTGTGAGTGATTAATTATGAAGTTTGTAGTTTAAACTCATGGCTTTGAAATAACCATATTCTTTAACAAAAGGGTCACATGTCTTTTCATGGCTTTATGATTATATTTATTTATAAATTTTCTTGTTAAAATCATATTTATGCTTCTCTTAACTTAGTTGTGCATGTGCACATAATTTTATATAATATTAAAAGATAAATTTTTTTCTAAAACATAATACAATACTAATTCCAACAAGATAAGATTAAATAATCTCTTCCACACACACATACACAAATATGTATATATATTATAATATAGATAATATATATATAATGTTATATATAAAAAATATATATATAAAAAATGTCAATATCAATATATATATATTATATTTAAGGTACATGATGTTCAAAGGCAATGTTTAATTCTTAAGTTATATTTAGTATTTTTATTTTTATATATATATTATTATTTTTTTTAGTTTTTTTATAGTTTCTAAAATATTTTTATTTAATTATGTGTTATATAATATTGGTTAATTGATAGTTTATATTTAAATATCTTGAGTGGCTTAAATTTTATTAAGCAATAGTTGTAATCTTTTTGATATCTTTTAAGTAATGACAATATGAACATACATTATCTATTTTTATCAAATATATAATCATTATCAAGCATTTTGATAGGAACTCCATTTAGTTATTTTTTCTTTTAAGAGAGGAGAACATTATCAAGAAGACATTATGTGTTGAGGGATAAACATTAAAATTTGGTATTTTAGTGATCTTAAGAATGTCAATCATCTTGATGGATTATATTTAATGACAAAGTTTAATTTTGTTAAACATCTTACTAGTGAGTTTATTAATCTCTACATCTAGTTATTTTATGATTTAATGCTGTGGTTTTACTTGCTACACAAATATCTAGTTTTATTAAAAACATAATATCTTTGTTTATCTTATAGTCACTCTAATAGTTAGCATTAATGATTAGTTTACCTTAGCCTATAAATGCCTTTTTTACCTTAAATATTTTTAAGTTAATTAATGTATTATTTATATTTTGTCTTATCTTTTTATTTTAGTCTATCAAATTACATTATTCTTGTTTCCTTTATATAGTTTAATAGTCCTCATGCTTTTTTACTTTTTATTCTAGTATATAGTTTGTATTATCACAATTTTAATTATTTTATATGATTAGTTATGTAATAGTCTTAAGTTTAAGTTTAATGACCTTTAATTTGTTAAACATCTTACACTAAGATATGACATTTAATATAAATCTCTACATTATGAGATCAATAACATTAAAATGACATGATTCACCTTAAGCTACTAAATTTCTTATCATCTTTTAATAAAATCATAATATCTTAAGTATTAGCTTCATAAAGATTTTTCTTACTCTATTAGCACCATATATATAATTAAATAATATACATAGCACTCAAAACTAGCATTTTAATTTTTTAAATTTTCACCCAAATATAAAGTATATTAGAACTTTAATTTTATTTATTTGTTTATTTTTTTTTTTTCTTTTATAAAATTTTCATTAATTTTATTATAAATAAATACATAGATTTCATTCTAAAATATCATGTTCTAATTATATAAATACATAAATTTTAATATTTTATTTACATAATTATCCCAATTAAGTTTTAATGTTTAGATGTTGATATATAATATATAATAATTTTGTGATATGTTTGTAAATCTGCCTTCATTATACTTGTCTTAATTTAGCTCTATTTATATCTATTCATATTATTAACCCGATAGAAAGTCCCTTCACAATTTTAAATTTAACAATAATAAGATTATAAATGCATGTATTTAATATACATATCATCACTATACACAATTTTTTTATTATTATTATATTTTGTCTTGAATTAATATAAACTTAGTTTTAAATGAATTTTTCTATTATTTTGTTAAATTTAAATTAGTTTTAAAATTTTAAAAAATTGATTTATAAAAGAACCCCACCATTGTTATAGTATATAATTATTTAAAATATATTTATATATTATCATATATTTTAAATATTTTATTTTTCATAAAAAACATTTATTGATTACTTCTACTAAAATTTGCTCTATAATATTTATAAAATATCATGATATTTCAAATTACATTAGAATATTTTACATTTTATACATGACTCTTAATATTATTATTTACATTAATATATAATATTTATAATCAATAAAAAATATATGTTATACTCATCTCAAATAAATTTAATAACTTTGAGATTCATCTAATCAAAATTTTAGTTAATATATCTTAACATTTTTTTATATTAACATATTCAAAATCATTTGCATGGATCAAACCAAATGTAATTGTTATCCATGAGCATGTAACTCTATGGTGTTTATTTTTGAAATTTATGTAACTAACAGGTCAAGAGATATTATTGAAAGTCGATACATGAGGTATGATTATCTCGAAGATAAAGGCATCATTATATTAATTTCCAATAAGGACTCAGCATGATGAGTCGAATGTACAAGATTTTCGCTTTATATGGATTAAAAGTATGTTTATATTAAAAAAGTTCTAAAGTTCTTTATATTTTAATTAAATGACATATATATAATTGTATTATATGAATAAATTGTGCTCTTATCATACCGATTATAGTAGATATCTCTATAAACTTTAACATTATTATTTTAGGTAACCCTCATTTACATACAATACATCACTTATTGAGAAAGGATACAAATAGGTCATCCACATGAACATGCTCCCAAGACTTTGTAGTAGGTGCAACATCTTCTTTGGTTTGTTTTGATCTTACCCTCATTCAACTCCACATAAATATGCTAACAGCCGAACTCAAAGCTCAAATCCTCCAGTGGTAAATTACTTCAAATGAACCTCGAGCTATGTTTTATAAACAAACCATAGTGAAAAAATGTAAGCTCTAAGGTGCATTAGAAAGTCAACACCCGATAGATCTATGTATGAGTCCCTATAAAATGTTCACCGCAGCCAACATAAAGGTAAGCAAGTCAGTGCATGCGCCTTCCCCAGGCAAATCGTGGATGTCACATGTGGTTGTACTGGATCATGATATATAACATCGAGCTCTAGATGCTTACCAATGAGCTCATCATAACAATCAGGCCATGAGAACCATCATACCCTCCCTATCCGTAGTCCGATAAAGAGACTTCATCAATCAGTGCCTAGAATCATGGCCATCTACAAAGTAATTTTCATCTCACCAAGTGCAAAATGAAATGTGTTTGTTATGGTGACCGACTCTCAACTAGAGGTGTAAGCAAGTGGTGATGATATCTTTGGGTATGAAACATAATCTAGCCCAACATCGCTCCATCCATAAATGCAGGGTAGTTCATCCGCTCTCTAAACATCGAAGATGTAATCGCCTCAAGAACTTTCACCTACAAGATATGAATAGAGGAATTAATAAAAAATGCATTTGCATTGAGCTAGCTTTGACAAATAATAAATCATACCATATCGGATGCGGCCCTATCTTCTTGCAATGAGGGTGATCACAGGTGTACCTCGGTAGTGCGGTCTAGTCTTGAAGCTCCTTGGTTCGGCGTTTACATCGACATCTACCTGCTCCACCTTCCTCAGTTTCCATTTGACTTGTTCAGTGCACAACTTCTACAAATACATGTCAATACAAAAACATAAAACATCAAAGGTAAACTATAGAGATAGAAAAATAGCTTAGAACTACACACTAATAGAACACCACCGAGAAGTGAACAACATTAGTAAATAAACAACTACACTCAAAGAAAATAACTTACATAGTAGACATCGTATACACATGTCCATAGAGACATACAACAAATCTAATCAGCAGCATCACCTTGACATGCGGTGCAAATATCGAATCACTTTGCCTAATCAAATCAGAAGCTGTCTCAAGGCATTTGGTGAAAATTGATACAAGATTGTAATAAATATATGTGATTAGAGCTTGAATCGGCAATCCACATGCCCTCTTCAGTACACCATTGAAACACTCTGACGTGTTAGTGGTCATGGTACCATAACGATATCCATTATCATGAGTCAACGACCACTTAGCTACATCTCACAGTAGAAACCAATCAGCCTCTTTTTGATATTCATGTCTATCATGTAACGTAAAGGTGTGAATGTCATTTGTATTACTGCCATCTTTTGATATAAACTCAACATCAATACCCATAGTTGCATGCTTCTTAAATTCTCTCTAAGATAAAGCGATCGATCTTAGCCCGAAGAAATTCGTTTACCCGTCTAAGCACAATGTTGGTCAAAATAATACATAAATTAGCCCAAGTACATACAAGCGGAATCAAGTCCTACAATGTCCTAATAAACCAAGCCTAGGACTCATTGCATTCTGCTTCAACTATTGTAAATGCTAGCGGATATAAGCCATTATTTACAATAATCTCAACTGCAGTAAAAAGAGTTCCTCTGTACTTGCCCAACAGAAATATGCCAAGAAGACTTAAGAGTGGTCTACAAGATTGCCAACTAATAATTGATTCCCAAATGACCTGAATATGCATTGAAAATGACCATATTCACTTGATTGAATACGGTACACTGTGATAGGCATAATTGCACATAAAATAACCATGAAATGATACAGTGAATGATATTACTCTCCCAACTATCAAAAATAGCATGTATAGCCTTTCTGCATGCATCCCAAGCTTTCATATAAGAAACTTAAACGTTAAATTTGATTCCATATGGTAATAATTTCTCGGGCTTTAAATCAACTAATATCTAATCACAGTGGATTAAGTAGGCGATAAACTGTGCTTGTGTCCATTACTCAATATCGAATGAGTACATGTGTGCGGGGCAACTATACTAGATATCCTCAGCACCACCCTCTTGCTTGCATGAGCATGTAAATGCCCATGCATGGCCTATTGGGATGACTTTATGTATGTAAAGTACAATAAACCTCACCTTGTTGGAGTCACATGTTACATACTCAACATTATTTGTGATGGACCAACTTTAAATAGTAAATTTAAGTTCTCTTTATCATGGAAACACATCCTCTCAATTAAGTCAATGGAATAAAATTCTCTTCCAAAGATAGAATGTTAGAGGTCATCAAAATTCAATTGTTCATCTCATTCTTGTGTATGTGGCGGCTTGAATATAGTCATTTCTGAACATGTGTTCATTAACTATGTTTGTTAGAGTAATCTCTTAACAAATGAGCTCCGAATCACATTGATCTTCTCCAATATCACCTTCACTATCAACTATGTATTGCATTAGGCATTATTTCATAGCCCTCATCTTGTTGATAGCAGTCTTGATTATCACCATGGTATTCACCCCTACTTGCAGAAGTTGAGGCAATATGATGAACACTAGTAGGAGATGCAGTAACATCTCTCTCAATAGTGATGTAAATTATGAAGTAGTGTATAAGATTAAAATGAAAAAGATTAATTAAATTATGACTTGATACATACTACAAAACTTTGGTGAGGTTATCTGGTTCTTGTAAAGTATAATCATGTGTATAGTTTGGTTGGATGAACTTCAACTCCAATGAAATAATGAACTTCTATCCTCTGTCGTATCAACTCAACTTCAACATATACAATCATGTTGTATACGCATTAATGACGGACTCACATACTTCATCGTCATTTATTGGAGAAAATGAAACCACCAACGGAAATCTACAAAAATGAACTCTAAAACATGGGATCAATTTTTTGGTGATCATATGATTTGATAAGCTTGCAAAAATCGCGTGAAACTTGTATAGACGATTTTTTCACCATATGTGGGAAGAAGCCCTCATGAACAGTTGGTACATAATATAATACCAAACAAACTGTCCAAACTCATTTTGAATCTAAAATGTGTATTGGAGACACAAAAGTTGAATATCACACCTATTTAAATCAATCAGATTCATAAGATTGTATGGATCATTGCTATATGTAATATAACTAACCTTAATAAAATGACTCAAACAATCTAAAAATAAATCAACATAAATTTTTCTCCCCATGCGTACATAAAAAATTTTAATTATGAGTTATAATTTACATGAATGTATATAACAAACCTAACATGAGCCTAGAACTACATAAACAATCTACATTATGAGGTTTTATCAAATATCAATAATTTGCAATTCAACACTACCAATATCAATGTCAACATCTTTCTTGGCATGATCCATAATGAAGTGTTGAATAAGAATTTATTCCAAAAAATATATAACAATCTACTGGAGGACCAACCCATAGCTAAGATATAACAATCCAGTTACATCCATCCTCAAACTCATCCAAAACATAAACAAAGTAAGGGTAAAAGGAGAAATAGTTCTCAACAACAAACATGCAACAAACAACCCTCAGTGGCACCCAACCCATCATAGCGCAATAACCACAAAGAATGCACAAACATTAAATTTAAAATATTACAAATTAAAAACCAATAAATATATATATATATATATATAATATATAAAAAAATATAAAATATATATAAAAAAAAACAAAAAATATATAAAAATATATATACTTAAACATTATTTAAAATAAAAATGAAAGCACAAAAATGCAAATTGAACTTTTAAAATAAAATGATATTTATATTACAATTTCAAATAGTTAGATAATAGTAGTTTTATGTATAAATTTTATTAATACATGATATTTTTAAAATTTATAAGCAATTTATGTAAAATATACATAAGATAAATATTAAATATAATTAAAAATTTTATTTTTTAAATGTATAATCACAACTATATTTAACAACCTAAATCTCTAATCACACTAGTAACTAAAACATCAAATGATCAAGAAATCATTTGTGAATGGTTTTTTTCTTATTTAAAAGTCACTTTCAAATAAATAACTCATTCTTCATGAAAAAAAAAAAAAAAAATCAACTTGAAGATCCTACATAATCGTTAATCAAGATGGGAGGTCTGAATAGGAGGGTTGGCAGAAAGGATAGGTCGCTGGTGAGGGATTGATGTATAAAGCTAGGGCTTAATTGATCGACATCTCATAAATAAATGCTGGTATCACCATTAATCTGGTAAGGAAATCGATCATCATGTGCATTCGTCATCGATTACATCGTTTAATCTTTTAATCAATTCTTTATTGTTAAATAGTTTTAATTTATAATATTATTATATATATTATTATATATTATATATATATATATATATATATATATATATATATATATATATATATATATATATATATATATATATATATATATATTATATATATATATATAAATTGTTATTTTTTTAAATTTTTTAAAAATTATGCATTTCTTGAAATTTTAAAATATTTAATATTTATATTACAATAAAAATTTAGATAGTAGTTTTATAAGTTTTAACATACATGTCATTTTTTGCTAAAATTAAATATAGCCTAGTTTGAAAATTATTGATGTTAAAAATTTATTCGACATAAATATGCTTATTATCGGGCATTATTTTTCCTAATTAGGAAGAGGTTTTATTTTTATTTTGTGATATTATAAATCTATTTTTATTTTTATAATAAAAGCATTACAAAGTTATCAAATTTGCCAAGACCTAAGCACATCCATCGTGCCCAAATTAAACATAATTTAAATAATCATGGTCATTCAATGGTGGATGAATGATAATATAACTTTAATGCGGGCTTAGTAAGTTTATTTATTTTCAAAACAAAAGTATTAGTAACACCTAAAATCACATAGAACAATCCCACATGAATGTTGAAGCTTTTGCATTGCTCCCTTCTTCCCTTCTTCGCTTTCTAATTATGCTATTGAGGGTCGGGGGACTACAGGAGGCGGGAAGAGCTTCGTTGGCGAGAAGAGAAGGCGACTCACTCTTGTGAGGCTATCTCATTTTACATCTTTTCCTTTCGACGATAATGGGAAGTCAACGGATTCTATGGTGCATGACCGTCTAGGATCGACGGCTCGATCTTGATGGTTTTATGGAGCCACAGCAGACATATTCTTTGACATGGTTTTAACTGAGGTTTAGAAGAGAATTCTTGGATGGAATCTAAGATCTTCTTCTATTGTTGTTGCATGGCTTTAATTCTAGGATGATTAAAATTTATTTCAACATTTTTGAAATAATAAAACTAAAAATAATAAATATTTAATTATATAATAAATGACTAAAATGATAACTATATTTAAACATGAAAAAAAAATAAAATATTATATATAACCAAAATCAACTATATTACATTGATATACACACTTAATAAATAATGTAATATTAAAATTATAAGTATAACTAATGTGATCAAAATACTTAGCCTACCCTCTATTGATCTAATCTTTTAAAAAAATTTCTATTGCTACCCTCTAGCATGATCACGCTTGATGTGTCACCCTCAAATTCATCAATCCCTTGAAATAATTACAATCATCTTGTTCTATTTCTTGGACACCTGAAAAATTTTAACCCATAATTTCCTTCCATATGTGAAGTGAATACATAACATAGCAAACCATAGTTGCAATACACAACTCTAGACTCAGTAGAGCTCCTTAAACTCATATTTTCTGATAAAGTAAATTGTGTAAGCAATAAAAATATTAATATGAGGATTGGTGACATTACAAAATATTTTTCAAATGATAATGAAACAACAAAATATTTATTTCCCCAAAAAGTGATAGATATTTCATTAACAAAAATAGAAGGGTTATAATTATTAACAAAAAGATAAAAATTTTGCTAACTAAATGTACATAACCAACTCCACCTTATACAAATACCTAGAAGCTCAAAAGACATAAGCAAAATGTAGAAAATTACATTAAAATAAAATTATAATGGCTCAAAGTCTATCCCAATGAGCAACATTGTATGCAAGCATCCAAACCTCAAAAAGAAGAGTTACACATAAAATGCTACCAGCCTTAATGATATAAAGAATAACATCAATGCCATCATAGCCATTTCATTCACTATTGAGAGAATCACCACCAAAGCGCGGTTCAGATACCACATAAGCAAGAACAAAAGTACAATTAAGGAAACTAAAAGCCGAAACCCTAATAAAAAAATAGCGGTGTACGGGTTCTTAAAAGCTAAGAGTAATAGGTAGATAGAACTTTCAAATAGTGATCTTAAATCAAAGGAATTGTATCCAACTAAAGAGTTTTCAAATATATGTGTATGATGTCATGCTTAAACTAAATTTTTCTCCCTTTGAACCGCGTCTTCAACAAAGAAGATAAATAGTTTCCAAATAATTAGAACTTCCTAGTTAATGCTTATTGAACAATAATAGTGCTTCCCATCAAAGAATATAGATCAATATAGATCCAAATATTATCACGAAGCCACAACAACTATGACACTATGATATATAAGAATTTTTGATGGAATAAATATGATTGAAGCCATCTAAAATGTAAGAAGAATATAACAACAATAATATTTCAGTAGCAACCACATGCAACTGCAAATGCATAATTGCAGCCTCCATTGACATGTGATGGAATTCTTCTCTACGATCAAATTAGACTACTTCCAGCAATGCAGTTGTTTCACAGTTCAAATACTACCATTCAAAATATGCCAATTTCAAATAGTAATATAATCCAATCTATTCACTATCTAAGGCATCTTTTCTCTAAGCTTTCATCTCCTCCTCCCATCCCTATGTCCCCAATTTTGTGGTTTGTTAGCTATTTTTTACCATAGAGTAGCCCAACAAATGTTCAAATGCTTCAGGTGGAACAAATGATTGGTCATTGTCGATAATATTGAACTCAATGTCATGGTGTGATGGGTGCTAACATATAGAATTATGTAAAGCCATTATAGCTGCAGCTATTTTAACCTGCTTCTTGAAGGAATATGCGGGCATATCACATAGAATAACCCATTTTTTATTCCATACTCCAAAGGCTCTCAATCCACTGCGATGAGTGTCATTTATATTAAATAATTCTTTCATTCCCGGTGACTTGGCTACTCCTTCAAAATCAGGAATGTGATATTTTGTTTTCGGAAAAGGCTTTAAGAACCCTATTGCATTCGATAGCCAGCATAAATTATGTAATATTTTCATATTTAAATTTATGATTAGAAGCTGTAAAAATTATTTCTTTGTAATAATTTGATGATTCGTTACAGTAATACCTGGAGGAGGCAATGGGAAGTTATTTTCTCTACACCGTATAACATTATTGAATATGCAACTATCATGTGCACTTTCTTCTCATCCAACCATTACAATAGTGAAGCACATATTGAAATCACATGCTGAATTGCATTCTGTGTATGTGAGCCATATCGACCAATATAAGCAACTTTTTTAGTTGAAGGCACATGGACATCGACATGTGTTCCGTCGATTGCTCCAATACAATCCTACAATAGAATTTGCTACAAACTTAGGTGAGCAAATGACCATTTCCAAAAGAACTTAGCAATGAAGTTTACCTTGAAATAAGACATGTATCAACAATCATGTAGAATCTCATCAGGTATATTTTGGAAAGTTGAATCTATCATATTTATAACTGTAGTTGATAAACCTATAAAAGCATCAAGGCCAATACAGAAGTACCTGCTTATGGTTTCAGATGAGTGCTAAAATCACTCGCTAGCCACCTTGATAGATTCATTATGCGATAATATATATAGTGTTATGGTCAATACTTCTCTAGTTGTAGTTCTAGAAGACCCATAAAATCCATGTAAATTTTTTAATTTTGTAGCGTTAGTGAAAATAATTTTTGACATATGAAATATGTTGTGAAATCTCCCTGGGTGCCTGCTAGTAACTTAGTGATCCATTTTTCACCAATAAACCTAGAAGTCATACATGGAGTCTTGCAAACATAAGACTCATAATACTCATGTATTAAGCATACTCCAACAACAATCGCAGTCATAGGTTGATCATCATTATCACTATCCATAACTGCAACTAATGACAAAGAAATATATGTCACTATATTAGCCATTACATATTAAACATAATAAGCTTCTAAACAAAGTGTGTATAGCAACAAATGATATATTATGCACTATTATTATATAAATTCTACAAAAGTTCAACGTATAACAGAAACACTTACATAAAGTAAAAAAGAGCGAACTCTCCCCTAGCAGATCACAGAGAAGTTTCAAAAAAATAGCATAGATAATGAACTCTCCATTCAGGTGCCATAGCGACAAATATCTCACGCTTGTTTGCATCTTCAAACAACCTCATTGAATGCAGATAAAGTGGAATATCTTCAAAAACTTCTATGATTTTATCTAAAATAGTGATCGCCTCAGATAGTGATGTGGTGCAATTGCCTTAGCTTTGGAAATTGATCTATGATATCGATGTTCGAGGAATCCGGCCTCCCTTCTTTTTTTTCTGACCTCTCGGAGCTAGAGCTAGTGAATGCCTAGCATGATTGGATTTAGTGTGGGAATATGTGGCATGTAAAAATTCATAGTCTAAATCATTTGAAGTAGACCTTTGCTCAAAACAATTATGTTCTTCCACAATGTCGTCAGCTTCTTGAGTTGGTGTCCAAGAGTGGGCATTTGGCAAACACACTAAACATGATCTAATTTCTCTTAAATTTTAGGGTCTAATCCACAATATCTAAATTTTTCACATTTGGTAATATCTACAATTTAAAATTATGATCACATGTTATGTTCATATGAACTCTTTGTGGAGTAATTAGAACAGACAAGTATGTATACAAAATTTACAGAATCTTTTCTCGCCACCAATCATCGATCATCAATCATCTTCTTTATAGGATCCCATCCCAAACCTTGATCCTTGTTTCAACTCTTTCCACAATTTTCAATCCTTCTTCAACTGATCCCATTTATTTTAAGTTGTGTGTCTGTTGTATTCCCTTCCAGTTCTCTCCTTAAAATTTTTTGGTTAAATTATTTCCTCCTTATTAAAATAGGTCATTGATCTATTGCCCAAGTCTATCTCCTTGAGATAAAGATCGTAAAATATTATTTTTACATCTCTCTCCCAAGTAGCACTGTTCCACCTTCCCTTGGATTTCCCATTTTAAGCTCCTAACATTATCACCGCGATGAAACCTAGATGAATCAAACAACTTACTTTTGATTGAGAGTTTATTACAAAAGAAGGAAAAGAAACATATTAATTAGATAACATATATGCAATAAGGAGCATAACACATTATAAGTTGAGAAAATAACGGAACTTCTAGCCTAAATAAGAGCTTCATTAATGCATGCTAAAAGAGCATCAAGTGTGGCTTGTATATAAAGGCTCTTGACTCCTACATAGATCTATTATCTAAATATGGAGTGCTGCATTTTAGGAGATTATTACCTTATTAGAGGCTTAAGATAGGTTGCCACAACTCTAAAAAGCTAATAGCTGTTATGAAGCCTTCAAATGCATTTTTTTTATTTTCATCTTTGTTGCAAACTCTACTTACTTATCTTAGACAATGCTCATAAAAGCTATCACACAACCAAACCAAGAGACGTTGAAGTAACATCTAATGGGATGATGGACAATCAACAAAGTCAAGATGGAATGAGAGACTACAAAGAAGGTCACAATATAAAGACAGTCTCAGTAGAAGTTATAATGTGACAATAATTCACAAGTAAAGTCACAAGGAGCTGCAAGCAAAGGAATATAGGTCTACAAGTGGATACAACTTAAATGAGCAACTTACCCACACACACAAGTGGAGATGATAAGTTACTTGAGTAGCTCTTACATAATAATGAAAAGAAAGAAATGAACAGGGAAACACAAGTTGTCACATTAATTTTAACAAAACCCACACACACAAGTCATTTCATATATAATTTTATTTGTGTTACTTAGTTCTAGATATTCATATAGTGTTGAATCTTAACAAAACCTATAAATAAAAGATCAAAAGATAAACCCAATTCATTTTGGCAAGGTGATACCATGGCAAGTGATACCCACTTAAAAGCAACTCTTTGATCAAATTATATGCATAAATACAATGTTTCCATAAATTTCAAGCATCCATTCTAAATACAATCATTCCATAAATACAATCTTCCCATGAATTGCAAAAATCCATTTTAAATATAATCTGTCCAAAAATTCCGTTTGGTATAAGAGATCAAAAAGGATGAACCCAATTCATTTTGGCAAGATGATACCATGGCAAGTGATACCCACTTAAAAGCAACTCTTTGAGCAAATTATATGCATAAATACAATGTTTCCATAAATTGCAAGCATCCATTCTAAATACAATCTTTTCATAAATATAATCTTTCCATGAATTTCAAAAATCCATTTTAAATACAATATGTCCAAAAATTTCGTTTGGTATAAGTGATCAAAAAGGATGAACCCAATTCATTTTGGTAAGGTGATACCATGGCAAGTGATACCCACTTAAAAGCAACTCTTTGAGCAAATTATATGCATAAATACAATGTTTCAATAAATTGCAAGCATCCATTCTAAATACATAAATAATCTTTCCATGAATTGCAAAATTCATTTTAAATACAATATGTCCAGAAATTCCATTTGGTGATAACAAATTCTATATCTTGATTTTTTTAATAAATCACCATTAAACTCTCGTTCTTCTCACCGTTTTAATTTTAATTAGAATTATCTTCTCTTATAAAATAAATGAGCAAGTTCAAACTCAAAAAATGGAGCTCTAATTTGAACTTGAACATGATCTTTAAAAAATTCATTGAGTGAAAAGCATAATCCATGTGTTAGATTGATCAATCTATCATCAAAGTCACTATCATGAATAGGTTTTGCATTATAAGCTAAGACTTGATTTATATCTACCATTATAAAATTTTCAGCATGAAACATGGCTTAAACATTGTTAAAGCTTTGAAATCTTGTTTATTAATTTTTTAAATTAGTTCAAATGAATTTAAAATTTAATAAAGCTTAATTAATCATATATTTGATGCTAAAAATTTAATCACATGGCTTATATAATTATATTTATAGAGTTTTATATAATTTAATATAATTAATTATTTAAATTATTTGATTAACAATATTACTAGAAAATATTTAAATTTAACTATCCAGCTATTTATTTCATATTTTTTTATCATATTTATACATATGATAATATACATAATTTTAAAGTATATAAATTATAAAAATTAATATAATAACATAGAATTAAATCATTAAATTAAAATAAATAAGAAATGAGCATTTTAATGTATTTGTCTCAAAATATTTATTAAACAATAAATAATTATGTTTACAAAAATAAATAAATCGCAAGGTTAAATTTATTTATTTATTTGATGACCTTTTAAAATTTTATTTAAATTTATTTAATTATATAAATAAACTAATATAAATAAGTATATTTTTTTTTCAAAGTACACTTCTTCATTCCCAATCAAATCAACCATCAAATAAACACTAAACCTAAACCCTAAACCCAAACTTAACCCTAAACCATAAATGGAGTCAAAAAACATAAATAAATCTAAATTATAAAATAAAATAAACTAAAATTTTTAAAACATAAATAAAATAAAAAAACTAAATGTAAAATAAAAAATAAATATTTAAAATAAAATAAAAATAAAAAAAATAAACTAAAATAATAAAATATTTTAAAATATTTAAAAAATAATAAATCTAAAATAAACAAAATAAAATTAATCTGGTAAACTAAAATAAACTTAAAATAAATAAAATCAATCCTAAATCTTTCAAATAAAATCGATTCATCATGGTGTTGATACCATGATAAAGGTCATCAAATATTAATACGCAGCCGAATAGCCGTGGTTCATGTTTTCGACCGTAAAAATCTCTTGCCACCATCGTCATTTTAGTCATCAACCATGATGTGTCATCACCACACCGAGCAATCGCACGACCATATCTCCGTTGCCGTCACCATTCGCCATCTCACGGTCATCACCCGTCACCGTCACTGATCATTCGTTACCTCAATCACCGTCGTTAAGCGGCAACATTCCCTCAAAGGCTATTATTGCTGATTCGGAATCCCATGCTCTTCTCATATAAAATTCTGTAATGTTGTTATCAAGAAAACTTTGTACTCTAAAATAAATACATAGTGGATAATTTTTTACTACCTTATTCATTTTAAATAAAAATTCGGTGTAATATTCTCTTTTTTATCATGTCGCTTTTCCAGCCAAACAAAGAGGAAGTTTTATTCTGGCGGGTTTTAAGCGCGTTTGGCAATGCTGAAATATTCTCTTTACATATTCACAATGATTGACAATCTAACTTTATGTTCAGAGCCACACCATCTATATGGCAGAGGAAATCTTACTCTGGAGGAACACATAAGAAGAATGAAGATTCATCGAACTCCGATCCTTCAGCTTTAGTTGGAAATTGCGGGGCAACTCTTAATCCCAAAAGATCGCCCAAATCAATATTATGGATATCTAATTGATTATCAGTTCGAGAAGCAAGTCAATAATACTCATGAAAAAGGTAAAGATCAAGAAACAACTTTGCTACAACCTCAACGGATGTTTTGATTTGACCTCCTCCACGGGTTAAATGTCGCGAATAATACTCGACAACCTGAATAGGTCAATTTTTCTCCCGCAGTTAATTGCAGTATCTAACAAACATCGAATAGGTTATTTTTCTACATACAAGTTGCGTCGATAACATTGACAACAACCATAATCAATTGTCACATAGGTTAACGTCAGTAATACTCGACAAACAACCTTGGATGGGTCAAAATCTTTGATTTGACCTCTTCCATATATTATGTCATGTAACCGACAAACAATCTCGATGGGTCAAAATCTCTTGATTCAATCTCTTCCATATGTTAATCATCAAATACTTTGACAAACAATCTCCGGATGGGTCAAAAATCATGATTTGATTGACCTCTTCCATACAGCGTCAGTAACACTTTGACAAACAACCTCGGATGGGTCAAAATCTCATTTGATTCGATCTTCCATAGTTAGCCATCAAATACTTTGACAAACAACCCGGATTAAAAAATCCTTCAATTTGATTAACCCCTTCCATAGTTAATGTCATAATAATACTTTGACAAACAACTCGGATGGGTCAAAAATCTTGTGGATTCGATTGACCTCTTTCAAAATTCATCAAGTAACACTTTGAAAAATAACCTCGATGGGTCAAAATTCTCAGACTCAATTTAACCTCTTTCATAGTTACCCAAGTAATACTTTGACAAACAACCTCGATGGGTCAAAATCCGATTTGATTCAACCACTTCCATACAGTTAATGTCAAGTAATACTTTAACAAACAAACCGATGGGTCAAAATCTCGGACTCGATTTAACCTCTTCCATACAGGTTACTATCATCAAGTAATACTTTGAAAAATAATCTGAGATGGGTCAAAATTCCTTAGCATACTCGATTCAACTTCTTCCATACAAGTTAACATCATCAAGTAATACTTTGACAAACAACCTCTGATGGGTCAAAAATCTTTGGCGGATTTGATCCTCTTCCATATGATTATCATCAATAAAACTTTGACAAACAATCTCGGATGGGTCAAAATCGGATTCGATTCGACCTCTTCCATACAGTTTGACATCATCAAGTAACATTTTGACAAACAAACTCGGATGGGTCAAAAATCCTTGGCGGATTTGATTCGGCCTCTTTCATACAGGTTACTATCATCAAGTAATACTTTGACAAATAACCTCGTATGGGTCAAAATTTTTTGACAAATTTGATTAAACCTCTTCCATACATGTTAATCACATCACGTAATTCTTTGACAAACAACCTCGGATGGGTCAAAAATTCTTGGAGGATTTGACTCATCCTCTTCCATAGTTGCGTCATAACACTTTGAAATAACCTGATGGGTCAAAATCTCGCATTCATTCAACATCTTCCATACAGTTAATATTATCATGTAACACTTTGGCAAAGTTACTAATACAGTTCAACCAAGTCAACAATATCAAGTAACATCATGAAGAATGACACTCTGAAATTATCTATCATAATTTCTGAATTTTTTGATAAATTGTTCATAATTAATGCTTCCCCACCACCTTGGGAGTTGTCAACTATTAAAATTTCAAGAAAATTAATTTTCTATAAAATACGATTGATCGCCTCCAAACGGTCGGTCCACGATGAGATGCCTCTCGAGGGAAAATGAGCTCGTCGTATGAACTCAGCTTGATCTCCAACCTCGGTCCAAAAGAGATAGTGACGCCTCTTTGAGAAAACTGAGCCTCTATTATGGTATGTGGCTTGATTGCTCGAACCTGGTCGACGTTGGCCTCTAGAGAAATAAGCCTCGTCGATGAACTATGGGCCTTGATCGCCTCCGGTCGGTCACGAGACGGTTGATGCCTCTTGAGAGAAAAATTGGAGCCTCACCATATGGTATGGGCTTGATCACATAAATCTTCGAGGCTGATGCCTCTCTCGAGAAAATCGAGCCTCACGATGAGCTACTGGTCTTGATCCAACCCTCGGTCCGATGAGAAGTTGGCCTCTCTCGAGAAAAATCGAGCCTCGTTGTATGAACTACGCTCTCTCCTTGGTCAACGAGATCACCCTTTTGGGGAAAAGAACTGCATATGATAGCCTTGATCACCTAATGGTTTGTCGGCGAGATAGTTGATCTCTCGAGCGGAGCCTCGCAGATGAAGATCATGTCCAAATTACAGATTCCTCTCGAGAAAATAGCCTGAATGACTACCCTTGATCTCAAGGGTTGGTCCGAGGACATAATCTCTCGAGAAAATGAACTCACTATGAACTATGGGCCTTGATCAAAATCAACATTACGAGAAAAGTTCAATGGTATGCCTTACAAGAGAATGAACTTCGAAAAATTCATCATTAATCTATGATTTCATTCAAGATAACTAAAAATTGCCTCTTATACTCTGATTTTCAAACTCTACGAGGATTTTCTACTTATAGTATTTTTCTTGATCAAAAGAATAACCTTCTTTTAAGAAGAAATACAAAGAAAGAAAAATAAAAAACAAAAAAAAAATAATTACCCTAAACTTATAATTTTCATCCAACACAAAAGAACCTCATATGAGATCTTCTTTGACCATTTTTCATAGACTTATAAAGGAATATATAAAAAATAAAGAAATGAAAAAACTTTAAAAAAACTAAAAAAATCCTCTCTCCTCATTTTACATTTTAACCATTTAATTAAAAAAAATCCCTCTCCCCATTATGGCATTTAATTTTTAAAAAAAACTCTCCTCAATATGACATTTAATCAAAAAATGTATCTCCTCATTATGGCATTTAATTAAACAAACCCTCTCTTCATTATGACATTTAATTAAAAAAAATCCTCTCTTTCAAGTCTAAACATCGATATATATAAATAAACATTGATAATTAATTAGTTAATAAATAAATTAATACATATAACATATGTAATTACAAATCGTAATAATAAGCAAAGTTATTTTATTTTTAAAAAAAATTATATATTTTTGGATGAAATAAGTAATATCATCCAAAAATGGCAAAATATGACATTGAAAATTACTAATTACAAACCTTGATGAAAGAAATCTAATTTTAAGTCTAATATAAATCAAGCTTAAAATATAATTGAAAACATTGTGATATCAGTCAACTCATAAATATGGAGTGTTTATTATCAAATCAGTCTTGTGCCTCTAGAAATCTCATTCGACTTCATTTGAGCATTCAAATACTTAAATACATCGATGATCAAGGAATCATTTCAGCCTTACGATGGAGTTGTTTGATTGTATTTATAGAAATTTACTTCTCTATAGCTCATTCTTCATAATATCTAAAGAGAAGAGGAGCTCAAGCATGAGAATCCTCAGCATAATCACACCACTGGCGGTCGCCCACCAGCCGTCGCCATCAACCATCCGCTATCCGTCATCATCAACCACTCATCATCGCATTACCGTCGCCGTCATCATCGCCGGTCAGCGTCAACCATCGTCATCGGTCATCTCCTACCGCATCGCTTCGCATTCTTGACCCGCTCATTTCGACCATCATCAATCGTCGTCATCAATTACCATTGCCAGTCATCACCGACCATGCGGTCACCAGCGGATATCGCGTCACCATTCGACCATCACCATCTCCGCATCATCACCTCATACCATTTTGTCGTTGATCCCTGTTCACCATCATCGCCGCCTGAAATATTACAACCTAACCATGGTTGCATATATTGTTTTTCACGATTCGAATTCCCTATGCTCTTCTCATATACAATTACGTAATTGTTATGGAAAACTTTTGTCCAATAAATATATAGTGGAAAATTTTACTACACTAATAGTGATTTTTCCCCATATTTGATTTTTCACGTAAAATCATGGAGTGTCTTATTCTCTTTTCAACTATCTATGCGTGTTGGATTTCCCAATGAAGCTAGGTGTGAAGTTTTATTCTACCTTTTTTTAGAAAAAGAATCTAATGTAAAAATAAATACCATTTTGAAATAAAATTTATAAATATCATAAAAAATAAATAACTATCATTTGACATCTCAAATAACAAAATCATACTCAACAAATTCTTTACATAGAAATTATTTCTCATTACCCAGAATCGAGCATCTCATCTCTCTGCACTAAACATGCATACAGCATAAAAATTGTATTGCATATGGCCATCTCCGTGGTGAAAAATTATCATATTTGTAATTGTTTAATAAGTAGCAATATTAAATAAGATATTTGTTGTTGTATAAAGTACTTTATATAAATTTTTAATCAATTTATAAACTTTGTAGTCAAAATATACATATGGAAAATATTTCATTTTATATATTTAAAAATCAATTTCAAAATGGTTCATCTTATCATTTTTTTTTAAATATATATAAGAAAAAATAATTATAACCATTAATGAATCTTACAAAATTCTCAAAATTTAAAAAGAAAAAAGATGAAGCGACTTGAATCAATTTATGGAGAATATGAATTTTATTTCAAATTAAAATCATAATTGAGAATAAACATATTGATCACATAAATAAAATTGAAAATTTGATAAAAGTATAAAATTTTGGCTTTATTCTTAAAATCGATAAAAAACTTAAAGAATGTCAATACTTTATGATGAGAATAATTCTTGAAAAAATTTTTTAACATGCATTTGATCAAATTTTCAAAGTAATCATACAAAATATTGAGAAAAATCATTTCATGATTTAACATCTTATTTATCTTGATTTATTTCTTTTATTTGTAGGTTATTAAAATAAAATAAAATATCCGTCTATGTGATAATTAGGCAAAATTAATAAAATAAGGCAAATTAATTCTTTTATTTGATCATAAAATTAATGCTTAAAAAACAAGATCCCAATGTATAATTAAATTTATATGTGAATCATTCAAAATTAACAAGATCTCTTCAAAGCTACCGCTCTATGAATGCATAAATTGCTTCTTCCAAAGAAAATCATTTTCAGTTATTCTCAATTGAAAATTTTGCTAGAAATACTTGAAAGAAGAATGAATAATTGCCTCATTCGACTACTTTGTAATCATCTGCTGAACTTTAGAAAGCTTCAAGCTGGGGAACAACGCTTGCAAGGATGAACTGAGAAATTTAAAAATGGAGATACAATATATAACTAGAATGGGTTTCTTTGGCACTGAAATTGAAATTTCTTATCACATCGAGTTGCTTCTGCACAATCTTATATCTCTTTTTGGGTCTTCGATAAAAGTCCTCTTCGATCTCTTCTTGGGATAATGAAACAAAGAAATGCCTGCTTGCCATTTTCTTTGTATTGATCTTAGTGTACTTGCTTTGGCTAGATCGTATTTTCCCATTAGCAGTTTAGATTGATTTCTTCCATTCTCTCGAATAGTAGCTTGTCCAAAGATTTCATGGCCTAGTTGGCGCTGCAACAACCTCTTCAGCGGTGGTAGAAGGTGGTTTATCCTGCTCAGTCTCCTTTTCCTTGGAATCTCCTGCGTCAGAAGAATATGAAGCTTGCCACTTGTTTTAGGGCTCTGTTTGGGTTTTAGGAACGGTCGATCCAGCGACAGAGCTATCGATCCCAAAGACTTCACACAGTGGAGAATCCATTGACTGCTAGCTTGTCGTCAGAAAGGAAAGTTGTGAAATTCTGCCTCGCAGAGCGAGTTGCTGCCTTCTCCTTGGGGTGCCGCGAGCTCTTCCAGCCTCTATGGTCACTCCTGATCTAAACAGCATAATTAGAAAGCACAGAGACGGAAAGAAGGGAAGAAGAAACTAGGCTAGCAACGCAAAGGCTTCAACGTTCATGGGGTCTGTTCTATGCTATTGTGGTTTTAGGTTTAATTAAATTATGTGCTAAAATAAAAATAAACACGGAAACTTTGAAGGTCTATGCAGATTATTCATCCATCGTTGGAATAAGCGTGATTACATTATTTTTAATTTGTTTCTACATACCATAATCAAATTGTTAGGAATTTAATAAAAATAAAGAATAAGAGTTAGAATTTTATTATGAATTTTGATATTTAGGTGAGAATTTAAAAATGGATAAAAGTAGTATTTATTTTATTAATAGTAATATTTTGAGTGATACGTATATGATTACACTTATATATATATATATATATATATATATATATATATATATATATATATATATATATATCAATTATTTAACTTGATTTCCTACTTATTAACAAATCAAGCATGAACTATATTGCATAATAGATGTGTATTTGATTATAGATTTACATCCATCTTTTTTGATAAATATTAATCCTGACATGTCATCAAAAAATTTATTTATTTAAGCATAAACTTCGATGTATGTGTAATTGAATAATTTCTGAAATTAAAATTTTGGTCATTCAAATTCTAATTTTGCCAAACATACGGAAGCTCGCTTTGAAGGTCTAATTTTTGTAAAAAAAATTCTAACATGCATGTTAGACACATGTCCTAAATAATTAAGTTTAAGTTTTATAAATATTAAATAAATGTATAATTTAATGATAAATTTTGTTTGGTTATACTATACTAAATATATTATTTTTTGTATATACTATACTCTAAAATTATTAATATCTTGTTCATTTTAAGATATCATTAGAATTTGATCACTTATCATTTTTTATTATATCTATTATATTTTGTAATTATTTACTCTTTCTTTACACTCTATTTTGATTTAAACATAATATGTTAATCATTTACTCATATTTCTTACATTGTTAAATATCAATATTTTTTGTCCGTATAATATTATAACTTTGGCTTATTTAATATTTATATAATTTATATCATTATTATATATTATTTTAAATTTATAAATTAGACATTTATAAAAATGTTGTATCAAATGTATTTGTGCCCTATATTTTAAAATAGATGTTTTCCATGTATGTGTTTCATTGTATCCATATTGCAAATGCTTTATCAAATCTATGCATTAGCATTACCATTACACTAAATTTCTTTTTTATTGATCTCTCCTCCAAAAAAGATTGCAGACCATAATATAATTTCTTGAAAGTAATATCAAAGTATTGAAGTTTATTCTAAATAATTTTGCCTATTCTCTACAAAAAAGACTATCATTCATAATAGTCAATATATATTAGTGAAATTATTTTAATTGGACAAAACCGATTTTTCTCCTTTTTGAGTTTCTATGTAAAAACTTTTATATACCTTACCATTCTTCTCTTAATTATAAATTTGTTGGATCTTCTTACAAAGTTGAGATACTAAATATCATTTATTTATTAATGTGAATATCCTAGCACACAAAAGAGTTTATACTATATGCATTTTCTCACTTCTTTTGGGCTATCTTTTTTTTTTTTTATATGTTGCTTTATTTAATATTACAATGAAAAAATGAAAAAAAAAAATGAAAAGATGATGACATCATCAGCACAATATAACTCATCAAAAGCATATCACAAATTCTTTAAAAACCATGGTTTAAAAAAAATTTAGAGTTTAATCAACAAATTACAAACATCAATAATAAAGAAAATGACAATCCACTCTCTCCATCATAAAAATAAATAAAATATAAATCCTTTAATGCTACTCAGGCGGTGGTTAAAAAAATATTTTCTAATAAGTTACTAATCTTTAACATCAGTTAAGAACTTTTAGAATAAACAATAGATAGCTTTCAGCATCTCAATTAAGTAAATCTCTTGATGATCAAATAATCGCTTATAATCTTATGTCAGTAAATAAGGAAAACTCATCTAACACATTATGGCTCGAAATTGCCATCCAGAAACTAGCATTTCTTTTATGTCATTTTCAAAATCGAGATTGTTCGCATGAAAAATCATCAATTCATTTTTTCATTTGAGCAATTTAATGATAGACTCATATATAACACATAAGCTTTAAATTTAAGATCTTTTAATTGAAAGTCAAGCTCTCAATTATATTTCGCTTCATGACTCAACACTATTTTATCGTTTGAAATATTATGATCTGCTTTTTTTGTAGAATCTCAAAAAAATTATATTTTCCAACATTTCTCATAAAAAGTTGTTCATTTTTTTAAAATAAAAAATTGTAGCGTGCATATTCTTCTAGATATCTTATATTTTTTCAGATATTTGCAATTGTTTAGAAACACAAATTAATTGCATCCAAAAATTTTGGAGAGAGTTTTCTATTTTGTTTCTTCAAGAATGACCAAAGAATAGTTGGGATTAGACTCGTAACGAAAAGAAATCAAGCGTGCACATAGTTAGAGCATTCTTTAAAATGTTAGGCTAATGACATTTATGTATTAGGTGAGATTAGTATAGAGTTGAAGCTGAAAATTTAGCAGTTAGAAAGAAATGAGAGAAAAATATTGACTAGTAATTGTTAAGGCGAACATATATGTTGTACAACTCTTGGTGCTTTCTAGGGTGCTAGGCGAGATCCGGTCGATATCGGATGTCTTCTTTGATCTGTTCTCGAGAGAGGTGAATCGAGATCTTAGGCCTCCTCAAAGTTTTTACGAGTTACTCTTCTCACGTTCTTCTAATGCGGTTAGGAGAAGCGGTGGTGTTTTGAATCACCACCTTTCGGTTGTCCTATTACGGTGATTCACATTAAGCGAATTTGAAGAATGAATCAAATGCTATCGAGACATGTAGCTCAGCAAAGGTGCTCGTAGCTTCTTCGTGCAGTTTGGACTCGTTGGTGGAAGTAAACGGCCTCAGTTGGGATGGATATTGCCCTACTTCCTGGAATGCCATCGTTGATGCTAACATGATGGCCATATCATGCCGAGGAAGGCTAGTGGAGGCGTCGATTAGATTAGATTTGTGGTCGGAGATAATCTCACCCCTGGACCTCATGGAGGACTTGGTGCCTACCCACGTCTTGAGAACCAGAAATCAAAGTTATGAAGCCTAGGCGAATGGAACTCGATAGAGGCACGTGGGGAAGCGTAGCTCGGTGGCGGCGTGAACCTGCTAGAGATTGCCATTGATGGGAAGCCAACGAAATGGATCGGGAATGAAAGAAATATAAGTTTAAAGAAAAGGGATAGCGCACGAGAGAAGTATGATGGAGCGAATAGGGGAAGAGGGGGAGGAGAGAAGCTCTTGGTATTTTGGGGCTGATGACATTGATGATTGAACGGAGGAATATTCAGAATTTTATGTGTAATAGGGAGGGTATAAGCATCCGCATGCTAAGCCATCGGGTTTATACGTGTACGAGTTAGCGGATCTCTATCTCTCTCTCCACTCTTTCCGATTGCATGTTTCCTTCCCTCTGGCGGATTTGAATGCACCATTGCGATCTACTTTCTCTGATAGGAAAACTTACAGGGTGATGAGTGGCAATTTTGTTTTGAAATTTATATTTAAGAAAATTATATTAAAATATTTTAATATAATTTATATAAAAATTTAATAATTTGTTCTCTGAAATTAATATTATATAATACACAAATTTATATTATAATAATCTTGAAATAAATTCAATAACTTTTAAGTTTATTTTTATATAATTTAGATTAAGACATCCAATCATAAATTTTTTTCATTCAAAATTTACTCAATTATCTCTTAAATTTCATCCTCAAAAACTAAATTATTATATATTTGCGTTGGCTCATTTAAAATTTTTTGAATGATAGATGCTTATAATAGAAATATACATACATATCTGTCCATGTATATGGGCTGAGATTATTTCATCTTAATTATCTCGTCATTATCAATGTTATATGCTAGAGAATGAATTTATCTTTTTATCATTATATAAAAATTATGTGCAATGGAATAATTTCACTATTAAAAATTAAAAGAAACTTTTTTTAAACTAAGTATCATTAGAATGTTAATTAGGTAATTAAGTATTGTTAAAAAAAATTAAGAATAACACGCAATTAGTGCGAGACGCCATACGTCGATTCGATGTGGCGTGGTAGCCACATGAGTGGTCGGCTCACTTAGTGGGCGATTGGAGATTACACAATCGCCCATTAAGTGGGCGATCATTCTATTAAGGCCGATCAACCCGATCGGCCTAATACTCTTTCGGTTTCTCGATTCCATTGATTTCCCGAGCTCGGCTCGATATCTCCATCCGAGCACGGTTCTCTCCATCTCAAACTTCCGGCGTGCGTCGCTCCAACCACATTGTGTCGTCTTCTCTCCGGTATGCGAAATAAACTCCCTTTCTTCCGACGGTAGTGTTCATCATCTAACGACTTCCATCTCCCATCTAGCTGCCGTTGGAAGCCAACATTAGCTTCCGACAATGATTCCGATGGCTCCATTTTTTTCGGGGAAGTTTCCTGTGGCAGGATTCTACCTTTTTTCACACACATCCCCATCGTTCTTCGTAATGACACGGTAAATCTCTATTTCTATCAATTTATAAATTAATAGAGTATGTGTGCTAGGGATAGGGAGTTGTATGGTTAGACTTTTTTTGTGATTTGATTTGTAGGTTTTGTTGGCGTTGCGCTTCAGGTGTTAAGTAAACAAGGGTAGTATTATTTAGGGTGTTGATTGATATGAATTTATGATTATTCATATAGTTTGTTTTGCAAGAATGAATAGAGAATTTGTTTCATTGATCCTTTTCTATGGAAGTGGACTAAGTATCGATGAACAATTCAGTTCAAATTATGTGCGAGGTCGAAATCATCCAGTTAAGGTTCTGCGTCAGAGCACCTTACTGGAATTGAAGCAATGGATTATGAGAACCTTGCACATTGATCCGTCACAATCACTCTCAATTAGTTATCCAAGTGGGTGGCGGATTTATAGCGTTTGTAATATCGGCGATGGCGTTTACAATTTCGATGAATGTTGGTGTTGTATGTCGAAGTGGAGGATGTTAATGTTGCATCCATCTGGCGATCCGGTAATAAGGTCGATAGATATACGCGAGCATACGGATTTCATCGACATGCACCTGGGACACAACGCAGCTTTGATGAGTTAATTCTCAGGTAATATATGGTCAACCTTTATCTGCTTGCTCTTGTACTAATTAATATGATAGGTTGTTGTCCAACTTATGAGTTTTGTGACAGCGATGATGTTGTCTATCGTTCAGAAGAACCGTATATGCCTCAGAGTGCTGCAGGCGAAGATGAGTATCAGACTATGAGCAGTGGTTCAAGTAGTGATTCTGAGAAGGATATTAGTGATGATGATTGTTCACTAGGGGTAGAAGCCACTGTACTTAGGAATCTAGACAGTAATAATCTTCTAAAAAATCACCAACTCTGAAATATTGACAGTGAGAGTCATTTGTTATCCATAAATGAGTATGCCCGGATGTGTCAAACTACAAGAGAGTGGAACAACGATGTTTACCTTGACAACCCATCTGATGAAACTGTCCTAACGGACGATATTGAAATCCCAGGTGACCTTGTCGAAGGTATGTGTTTCGCAAGTAAACGAATGCTACAATTTACTATTGTTGGGTGGTGCATAGTAAACAATGTTCAATTCCAAACAGTTACCTAACCAAAAGAACTACACGGTTGTATCGCAACAATGATAGTCTACAAGGTGTAAGTGACGCGTTTGCATTGTAGCGGCAGACGCTTAGGGGTGCTTGGAGAATATCAAGAGTTGGTGAAAACCATAGATGTATCAATGCGATAGTGCGGTAGATCATCTATAGTTCAAAATTCATAGCTTACTTCATTATACCTGTGATCAGGCACCAGATAGATCTGAAACCTAGAGATTATAGGTAGAATGGAGTCAAAATTCAATGTTAAAGTTTCATACATGAAGGCTTGGGATGCAAGGCGTAAGGTAATAAAAGCTATATTTGGCAGCTGGGAAGAGTCTTATAGGACTCTAAGTCTTTATATGGAATCAATTTGTAGTACTTTACTCAGTACTGTGTACAAAATTCAATCTAGCAGTACACACAACTTCTAGAGACTTCTTTGGGCATTTGGTCCTTCAATCATGGGATGGAGTAGCTGTCGACCAGTGCTAAGCTTAGACAGTACTTTTTGTTAGGCAAGTATTGTGGTACATTATTAACTGTTGTTAGAATCGATGGAAATAATGGGTTGTTTCCACTAGACTTTGTCATTGTGGAGTCTGAGTCGAATGATGTTTGGCTGTGGTTCTTGATATGCTTGCATGGTATGTTGCATGTTATGTCGCTGATGATCTGCATAATATCGATAAACATTTATTATGTGGATGTAGAAGTATTTCCATAGCTCACGTGACTTTGCGTCATCGCTGAAAATTTTATAAAGGTAATACGTAGATTGGGTATTGGTGATTTTTGAATTTCAATGTCAAAAAATGTACATGGTAGAAAATACTGATGATATCCGTCAGTTCAATTGGTTAATGTTAGATATTAAAAATGTAAAAGAAGAAGCACACATGGCTTGTAGAGCATGACCCTATTAAATGGTTACTTGTGCACGATGGTGGAATGCGTTATGGGACAATGATGACTAATGCATCTGAGTGTTTTAATGGTGTCTTGAAACGGGCACATGGTTTACCGATACAGGCTCTAATCACTGCTATCTACTACAACTTATTAGCTTTGTTCAAGAAAAGACTTGCCACTGCAACTCAACAAGTATATGTCAACTTGTCTATTTTCACCCAAAGGGAATATGTTACAACAAAGGAGTCTAGAAATTTCCCTGAACGTGAACATCAACCCACGAGATGCAAGTTTTTTTTTGGTCTAGTGATCATTTAGAGTTGATTTGCTAAATAACGGCCTTTGCAGTTGTAGTTGCAACAAAACGATCATATATCATTGGCAATGCTCATATGTAGTTGTAGCGTTGTGATTTAGATGGTTGAGCTATCTCACGTGTGTGTCATAGTACTTCACACTGCATCTGTATAAGTTGACATACATAAATGAGTTTCATACGCTTAACCATTCGAAAGTGGCCATCTTTAGTACAAAGCATGGTTTAATAGCATTACCACAAATTTTGCAGAAGGTCAGATCTCGTGCAGTAGATTCAAAAATAATGGATGAAAATATCAGTAATAGTGGTAGAACATGTAGTCTATGCAAGACAAGCCACTTTAGGTCATCGTGTCCTCATAATATTAATAGTCGACGGTATGTTCTCCCTTTTAGTTATAGGATGTTAGATTTTACCCATAGGATATTAAAACTATCTAATACTGATATTTGCACTTATTTTTCAGCCCGTTACTGATTTTTGTGCTTATTTTTTTGACAGGTATGATGGCAGAGGATCACCGCCCGCCAGTTAGACGACGGCGACGTAGCCATGCTAGGGAGGCCACCCCACCATTGGAGCAGACACCTGGTGAGGTTCATCCTAGCATTTTCTCCCTACGTGGGTGGCATCGAGCCGCTCACCGATAAGTAATATTTAATTTATGTTTTTACGTTATGTCTGCATACCTTTTATGTTGGTTAATGATAATTTTTTTGTTGGCTATACTTGAGGCCACGTCACACTTGCTTATCAAGGAGTGGCCTATCACTTGCGGTGATTCATCCATGGGCTAGGTGGGCCTACACTGTTAGCCGCTTCATATGCCTAGATCATCATCTGCTAACTGCCTTGGTTGAGAGATGGTCTCCTCAGACCAACAGCTTCCACCTTGCTATCAGTGAGATGACTATGACGCTCCAGGATGTGGCTGTCGGTTGAGGTATATTTTATTAAATGTACTTCCAAATTTTTAGCTTATACATGTGTTTAAACTGTGTTGTGTGTCTGAATGGAACGAAGTATGTTCCAATGGAATACAAAGATACGTAAATGAGCGATGACTTACTGGTTGGACTCTTGCGATAACACTTCGATTGAAGTATCTAATGCATATTCTAATTTAACATAATTTTAATATGTGCGTGACAGAGCCATGGCGAATCACGACATCTATCAGATACATGCTCATCATGCTCTGAGATATGATTATCATGAGTCCCTCTAATCAGCTGGAAGAGGGTTGAGTGACATTTACCAGATAGAATGTTGCGCCAGTTCGGCCTCATTCCCAGAGTAGATGTAGCCCCGGTTGATCCTAGTTTCAAAAGGGTCGATGGTCGTGGTAAAGCGGATGTCGACTGGGTTGATTACCATCAGACACATTGCCGCTTGGGAGAGGTGGAGGATTTGCCTTGAGCTTAGATGAGGAAGTTGACATGATGACTATCGACGATGCATGGTGGTTCAAATCATGGGCTTCTATATTTCGGCATCCGGATCCTCGCACTATGCGAGCACCAGTGGAGCATATTTATGTAAGTGCTAATATAAGTATTCATTTGAATTCAACATTTATGTAAGTGCTAATTTTTTATATTATTTTTTGTGTAGGTGGAGCACATCTCGGTGACTCGGGACATCTTCCAGCCATACTTCGGTCGTGTGGATGACCACGAGCTATAAGGATGCGTTGATAGGTATGAGCTGCTATGCAGAGACCTGGATCAGAGTGTACATATCGGGGACACATATTACGGATCGGTGCCTACAGAGGGTGTCGCACATCATGACTGGAGCGGGTCATCTACTTATGCGGATTCAGGTCCATCTACGTATGTTGATCCAGGTCCTTCCACATATCAGCCTACGTATGAGTCACAACCATATCTTCTTCGGGACAATGTCGAGACTACAAAGATCTTTGCACCGGAGGGTCACCATCATCGTGACCATCCATCCCATTACTGGCTACACACACAGGGAGTGCGATTCTAGACCGAGGTGTTAGATGTTTAGGGTAGTGTATTTGTGCGTATGTACTACATTTCTTTCTATCTATTTCATTCATTGATCTTTTTATCTATTTCTATTCAACTCTTTCGCCTATTTTTTTGTGTTGTGTGACATTCAAACATTTTAGCTTACAAACTTATAATAAAATAAATTTGTTTTAAAGTTCGTCACTATACAAATGAATTAAGGTGTAAATTAAGTAAGAAAGGTAATAAGTGAATCTATTATAAAAAAAAAACACAATATTAAAGATTAACTCAACTTCACAAGCTAAATCAATCAATATACTAAACTCTGAAGTCACTAAAACATAAATCTAAATATTGAAGATACAAAGTGCTTACTAATATTTATGTTTAAATCATAAAATAATTATTAGAAGGAATGCAAATAAAAATTTTCAAGATACTTTGCACAATAAGAATTATTTTTGACTCAATACCATACTTATATGCCAAGCTTTGTAAATCAAAGATACTTTGCAAAAAAAAAAGAAAACATCTTAGGTGTCTGAGTTGCCACTAATGGGCTAGTCTCAACTTCATGTGGCCAATACGCGTCAATCAATGTCGTGGTATTACTAATTAATACCTATTCTTAATTTTTTAATAATACTTAATTACCTAATTAATATTTTAATGATACTTAGTTTAAAAAAATTGCCAAATTAAAAATTATAAGAGGTGTTTAACTCCATAATTAGATAAAGTGCTAACATAATATAGTGAATATAAACTATAAAAAATATGTCATTTTGTGACAACATAAAAGCTTTATAATATCTAGGTTTTACTAAATGATGATAAATGATTGATTTAATCATTCTCTTAATAATGGGTGAGACCAATGGTAATTAGTTTGTATTAGTTGATAGTTGAGGGTAATATCAATGATTAAACAAATATTGTAAATCAATTCAATATTTCTCCTTGGATGGGAGATAAGACAAGTGCTAAACTAGCTTTACTCATTTGTGATTGATTTAATGAAATATTAGTTGACGGTAGGTTTTAAGCTACAATCGTTCTCTCAATAGGTTTTAAGTCAAATGTCTAAGATAAGTTTTATGATAAATACGCTAAAATTATATTTGCAAAGCACGTCAATAAGAGACAAACACAATGAATTAAAATATACAAAATTTATTTATTTAGAGTTATATCAAATTTAGTTTAAACTTTATTTATATGATATCAGTTGATTAAATACTTGATAATATCATTAGAAAAAATAATTATGGTCTTTATTGAAAACTATGGGAACATAAATCAATACATTTATATGTTTTGTATATCATGTAATTAATCATACTAAGGATCATATACTTGATCAACCAATGTAATTAACCATCATACATATGATCAAGAATCATGCATTAAAATCTAATTCAAATTAGCCATTAAAATGGCCATTAAGTTAGATTTAGTTTGATTGTAGATTATTTCAATGTCTAGAGGAGTATGGTAGAGTATGTTATTTTTCATGAAGAAGGAATGATATGACAAAATAGTGGCATCTAAGAGTAGCTAGCTTTTACATTAAATAGAAATGTTGGTATGTCTTTATTATCCATTAAGGAGGAAGTTCATATAAGAAGATTTATTTTCTTACTCATCAAATTGAAGGGAGTAGTTTATAGTAATAAGTTTTTAATGATGATCATAGTGCCAAGTTGGGTTAAGTATAAATGCAGGTCAAGGGGTTAATCATAAAAATCAAATGTGTCCAATTGATCTATAATTTAGTTTACTTATTTACATATTTCTTATCATTTATATGTATTCATGTTCATGTGATGATATACTTGATCAATGATTTATATATAAGTCATTAAATAAATATAATTTTTATGCATATCTAGTATATTACTTTTTTCATGTGCATGATTATCTTTACATCACAATTATTTTTCTCTTCCTACTCCTTTTATGGATCATTTTCAAATTTTAGTTAAGACTATTAAAAAATTATTCTAGAAAATTTTAAATAAACAACAATCTTCATATAAAAGGAATATAACTTAGAGAGAGCTTACATATTCAAATTTTTTTAAGTATTTGACACTCAATGCGATGATTATAACCAACAATCATTCGCTTTATCACGTTGATAGATTATCACTATTTCACCATTATTATTCATTATTGTATATTAAAACTTTATATAAATATTTTTTGTCCTTGTAATATTAAAACTTTTTGACTTATTTAATATTTATATAATTTATATGATTATTATATTATTTTAAAAAATTTAAATTAGATAATTATAAATTTATAATATTTTATCAAATACGTGTTTGTGTCATATATTTTTAAAATAGTTGGATTCCATGTGTCCGTATCTATATCGGTGCAACTTAACCTATCGACTATGGTCTCCTATTTGCATCGCTAACTAAATTCTCTCAATAACCATGATGGTCTCCTAATCAATGGCATACAATTCTGCTTGCCTCATTAAATTAAAATCTACCACTATCCCTCAAAATCATCACCCACTAATCATCCGACCTCCAACAACTAACTATGATTACCTGACCTTTGAAATTTAATTATGGTCGTCCATCTTCCATCACCCTAAACTTTATTAAAAGTCATTGCTAATAATGCCAACATATGCTATCATTTATATGGTCAATGTATGCCACCAACTTATAGCATCACCTATAAGGTTGATATATGCCATTAACAATAAGGTTGATGCTAGCCAACTTTATTCTTTACCATTGCTCACAATGTTAACACATATCATCACAAATAATACAAATGTATTCTAGCAACACTAAAATTAATTATGTGCATTAGCATTACGATAAAACTATACTTCATATTATTTATCTCTACATTAGCATTACGATCACACTAGATATTTTTTTATCGATATCCTCTCTTCCAAAGAGGAGATTGAATATACAATAATAAAATTTCTTGAAAATAGTATCAACATATGAATTTTATTCTCTATACTTTAAGCCTATTCTCTAATTACAAAAAGTCTATCATTTATAATAGTCAATATATATTAGTTAAATTATTTTAGTTGGACTAAACCTAGTAATTTTTTTCCTTTTTGAGTTTTCATACTTTTATATCCCTTACCATTCTTCTCTTAATTGTAAATTTGTTGGATCTTCTTATACATTTGAGATACTAAATATCATCTATTTATTGTTGTGAATATTTGGCATGCAATAGAGCTTATACTATATGCATTTCCTCACTTTTTTTGGGCTATCTTTCTTTTTTTTTATATGTTGCTTTATTTAATATTACAATGAAAAGAATGAAAAAAATGAAAAAGATGATGACATCATTAGCATTATGTAACTCATCAAAAGTGCATCACAAATTCTTTAAAAAAACATTGTTTAAAAAAAATTGAGTGTTTAAGCAACAAAGTACAAACAACAATAACAAAGAAAATGTCAATCCACTCTCTCGATCATAAAGAAATATAAATCCTTTAATGCTAGTAAGTTAATAATCATTGTAAACATAAAAAAGTTAAGAACTGTTAGAATAGCAAACCAATAGATAACTTCCTCAAGCAATATTAGGCACAATTAAGTAAATCTCTTTCAATGGTCGAAATAAAGTAGGCCCCTGGTTAAGCCACGTAATATTGGTAACCCATAAAAAAAAGAAAACTCAGACCATCAAAAATGGGTAACACATTACGGCTTGAGGTCGCCTTCCTAAAAATCCTAGCATTTCTTTTATGGCATTTCGAAAATCCCAAATCCTCTTCATGCACGAAAATCTTTAATTCAATTATTTTTTTATATTTGAGCCAATTTAAAGATATATATATATATATATATATATATATATATATATATATATATATATATATATATATCTTGATGTCAAAACAATCGATTCTAAATCAAGACTAACGAGATCTTATTATTAATCAACTCTTAAACAGTGTTTATATTCAAATCGGCGTCTTGATGAGTCGGATCTAACAAGCCAGATCTCATAATTCGACTTTCATTTGGCATTCAAAACACAAAATACATCATATGATCAAAGGAATCATTTTGAGCCATCCGATGGAGAGGAGTGGTTCGATTTTGCATGTATTTCTGAGACACCACTCCAATCTATAAATAGTCCTCAATCCTCATATGAAGGGAGCCAAGCAAAGAGAGGAGAGCTCTAAAGCTTGAAAATCCTCCAAGCATAATCGTGCCACCACTTGGCGCCACCACCCCGCATCCACCGACCACGATCACCGTAGCCGCACCATGCTACCGCTCCTCGCCATCGTCAATCTCCGGTTCATCCCTGCGACCACTGTCGCGCCCTCATCGCGGTCATCGTGCCAACCATCGTCGCCATCATCGCACCACGCGCCATCGCAACTTATCGTATCACCGCTGCCATCGCAGACCACCACCTCGGTCATCATGGCGACCTTCGTCGTTCACGACCACCATGTTCCATCATTTATTAAACTATTACAATCGGCATTATAGATTGTTGTCGATTTGGGATTCTCATTGTCAGCCCTTCTCATATACAACTTTGTAATCTCGTATCGGGAAAACTTTGTACTCCAAAATAAATACATAGTGGAAGATTTTTCGGCTAGGATTGATTTTCCCTCTTTTGAGGTTTTCCACATAAAATTTCTAGAGTTTTCTTGTTCACTCTTTAAATACCTATTGTGTCTGGATTTCACAATAAGGCTAAACTTTCATTCTACCAGGTTTTCATCACGCAGTTTGGCATTTATGGGAAAAGAACCCTCAATCATAATTTCAGAACACCCGCATCATGGCCAATAGCAATACTGCGAGCCTCCCACTCCAACTCCTGTCACTCTCAAAACCAATCCTTGAACCAAGGATGCCAAGCTTCTATCTCACTTCCCCCTGATAGGCGTGACCCTGTCGGTGAAGGCGCGACAGGAATCTCTTTAGAAGATCGTGTGGAATGGAAGAGTCTCAAAATGAGATGATCCAACTTTTAGAACACAACAACTACTCATGGCAAACACATCTCCCCAAGATCGATGTTAGTGTGGGAGGTCAAAATGCTTATCTCCTTGACAAGTTCCTCGCGTAGAGACCGTGATGATCTCCCCTTGTGCTAGTTCTACTCATCCATCACGCGGCTCAACCAAGCTAATCCACCAATTGTAGTAGCTTGGCACATTCTCGTCTGTTGACTCCACTTTACATTATACATGAATTATAATGCTTAATAAGATGAATTTCACCTTGAAGATAAATCATCCTCCCCTGGCTATGAGGAGTCTCACCTTTATTTCTTCTTCAACATCCTATTCCCATAGGTTTCAAGCTTCCGAGCATTGATTCCTATGATGGGGCAACTGACCCATATGAACATATCGACCATTTCAGGACAATCATGCATATCCAATGAGCTCCTAACACATTGCTTTGTCAGGTCTTTCCAATTACCCTCAAGGGGCAAGCTCGCACTTGGTTCTACTCCCTCCCAAGGGAATCCATCCATACCTTTGATGAACTCGCCAAGATTTTTGTAGAACAGTTCATTACAAACCGGAGGATCATTAAAGATTCCTCACATCTCTTCGACATTCATCAAAATGAGGGTGAATCACTTAAAGAAAACTTCCATAGATTCTCCTCAGAAGCGATCCAAATACATGGGGTAGATCCGAATTAGAGGAGTTTTTCTTGGAGGGCTCATCACGGGCCTTTCTACTCATCATGCGAGATATGTCCTCATATCGACTTGGTTCACCATGTGGAAGCGCAAATTCTGATGAGTCTATTAATGCCCATAATTTGAACAATCTAAGAAAATGTAAGAGTGCTCAAAACATCAACAATCCCATCAGAAGAAGCAACAAGGCAGTCATTATCTCCCTCTACGGCCCCCGCATCAATGACGTGAACCACGACTGGAATACACATCGCTGAACACATCTCGTGTTAACGTCTTGTTGGCTATTCGAGATGAAGAGACCATCAAGTGGCCACATCCACTGAAATCAAATTCAGGAAATTAGGAGCAATATTGTCACTTCCATTGAAGCCGTGGACATACTACTGAGGCGTGTAAATAACTTAAAGAAGAAATTAAGAGGCTCTTCAACAGGAATATATACATCAATTTGTGTAAAACCAACCAACTCAAGCAAACATAGCTCCAACTGGGGGGCAACCAGGACAATCATCACACTAACAACAAAATAACTGCCAAATAATTGGAGAAATTGAAACAATTGCAAGTGAGCCACTACTATCTAATCAAGTATTCATCACCACCTTTGAAGAATCAGAGTTAGAAAAATCTTATATTAATCATCCCATCACTTTTAATGACTCAGACTTGGAAGGAGTCCAAGTTTCGCATTAAGATCATTTTGTTATCAGTGCGGGGATTGGTGACCCCTGTTATGTTGTTAAGAGAATTTTGATTGATAATGGGAGTTTCATTGATATTTTATTTTACTCTACCTTTCTTAGCATTGGCCTGGTTAAGGAAAAACTTCAACCCTGAGACCATTATATGCATTTGATAATCACCATAATGAGTGGAGGGACAATCACCCTTCTTATGTTCTCAAGAATTTTCTCAACAAGTCACTCACTCAATTCATAGTAGTCAAGTTAAATTCAACATACAACGCTATCTTTGGAAGACCCCTCCAATCAATCTTGATATTGTCACCACCGGTGCCTCATCTTAAGATAAAATTTCAAACTCCCATTGGGGTTGGAGTGGTCTGTGAAAATCAACAAATAACACAATCATGTTACCTCAAACAAGCTCAACCATGCCCTTCGGTGACCTTCAACATCGAGAATTTTAATCTTCAAGATAAAGAAATACCGAGGGTTTTCCAGTAAAAGACTTGCTCCCACTTCATTATCAAATGACCAACCATCAATTTATGACCAAAGATCCAGAGGAAAAAATCTTCCCTAAAACTTGGAATAGGGAGGGTCTCTGAAAAGTGTTATATGTAATCCTTGGTGCATAAATATTGTAGTCTTTAATTTACCCCGTTTATCTTTTCCTCTCCACCTCTTGTCTTTTGTTAACTCTCTCTAAAAATGTATCTCATCCCTTTTGTTAAGTTAACTTGTCACAATAGTGTATCACCAATATTATCAAAATAATGAGTTTATGGCTATGTCTTACAAGCTTGTTTCTTCATCATTTAATCCTCCCACTTGAGAAATATACAACTCACGTTGTATCTCAATCGGGCATGATCAATCCCAAGGGGACTTGATCGGACCTCTTCCATAGGTAAGAAGTGTAACACTTTGGGCGATACCTCGGATAGGTCAAAGGTCCTTGGTAGACTTCCCACCACGTTAATATTCGTAACATCGACAACCTCGATGGGTCAAAATCCTCGATTCAATTCAACCTCTTCCATACAGTTAACGCCATCGAGTCACACTCGACAAACAACCTCGATAGGTTAAAATCTCGATTCAATTCAACCTCTTCCATATAGTTAAACGCCACACTCGACAAACAACCGGATAGGTCAAAGGTCCTTGGTGGACTTCCCCAACCTCTTCCACGGTTAACGCCGGGTAACACTCGACAAACAACCTCATATGGGTCAAAATCTCGCGGATTCAATTCAACCTCTTCCATACAGTTAGCGTCATTGAGTCACACTGACAAACAACCTCGAAGGTCAAAATCATCACTTGCCAGCCGATCGCGGTCGCCGCTGCTACTATCACTATCGCTGGCCGACCATCGCGACCATCTCGCGGTCACCACCATCATCGCCGGTTATCCCCGCCGACTATCGATGCTAGTCGACTACATTCGCCATTTGCTGTTGACCACCGTGCCGCCACCACGCCCTTACCCATCTGCCGTTATCCGCGCTATCGTATTATCGCTGCGACCACCTTCATGAGCCAACCACGGTGCCATGGTCATCCGACTACATCGCGGTCCGCTACGCTTCGCGGTCATCACGCATCGTCGGCATCGCTGACTACATCGCCACACCATCATGCCATCTCGGCCGTCCGCATCATCATCGCCGTCGTCACCACCACTTTCACCGCCACCATCGTTGAGCATCTCGCCAACCATCTCCGGTTATCGATGATCGCCTCCAAACCCGGTCCGACAAGGCGGTTGACCTCTTTCGAGAGAAAAAATTAGCCCGCCAGATGAACTATGGGTCTTGATCGCCAACCCGGTCGTCGGCGATGATTGACACTCTTTCGAGGAAAAGCTTGGAGTGCTATGAACTACGGTCTTGATCACCTCAACCGGTGGTCCGATGAGGTTAGTTGACACTCTTTGAGAAAATTGGAGCCTGTATGAACTACGTCTTGATCAACCCGGTCGGTCCATGAGTTGTCACCACTTCTTTCGAGGAAAATGGAGCCTTGTCGGATGAACTATGGGTCTTGATCGCCTCAACTGGTTAGTCGAGGTCATTGACACCTCTTTTGAGGGAAAACTAGAGCCTTCGTATGAACGGTCTTGATCACCTCCGAACCTTCACTCAAGAAGAAGAGGAACACTCAAGCATATGAGGAGTGTGCCTCCTCCCTTGGCCCAAAGGGGGTTTTATAGACCCCTATAGAGCAAAAGGTCAAAAGCTAAAAGCCCAAAACATTCAAAACTAGTCAAACATGGGGCAAAATGGACGTTTTTTGCATCACGGTGACCGAGCTCGCGCTCTCTGCGTGTGGCCGCTCCCATTTTGGCCAGCGTTCGCCCGGCCGTGCGACGCTCTCCACGACCCACGCCCGCCGCTCCGTTCGTGACTGTTGTCCCTGCCATAACCCGTGCGACCCAGCTCCGACTGCGTGATCCGTTGGCTGTGTGACCTGACCCGAGTTGCCGTCGACTAAAACGACCCCGTGGTTTTTCGTGGCCTCGACCAGACCATTCGCACCTCCTTTCTTGGCCCGTCCAACCTTCAAACCGATCTGAGACCTCTGCAAGCACCCGTAAATGTTCGGATGAGTCCATAACCCCAAAACCTTGCTGCGCGTACCTGTACACATCCGCGGCCCTGCATCGCTTCCGTGATCATAATCCTGTGCTCCCATGAAGATATGTTCTCTCAAAATGTATGGTTAATGGACCCATAAATTTCATTGAAGAATCGCCATTTTTAAGTATTGACATATATTTTTGGATGATTGAGATAATATCATCCAAAAATAGGGGGCAACTGATATGACCTTGAAAATTCCACTAGTCGAAGCACGAATCTTGATGTCGAAAGCAATCTGATTCTGAATCAAGACTAACCGAGATCAAGCTTATTATCAATCGACTCTTAAACATGGAGTGTTTATAGTCAAATCGAGCGTCTTGACGAGCCGGATCTAACAAGCCCAAGATCTCATAATTTTGACTTCATTTGTGCATTCAAATACACAAAATACATCATATGATCAAAGGAATCATTTTGAGCCATCCGATGGAGAGGAGTGGTTTGGATTTTGCATGTATTTATAGAGATGCCACTCCTCCAATCTATAAATAGTCCCTCATTCCTCATATGAAGGGAGGTCAAGCAAGAGAGGAGAGAGCTCTAAAGCTTGAAAATCCTCAATAATGTCGTCCACCACTCGGCGTCAACCACCCACTCGCCACGACCACCGACCGGTCACCACCACCGATGCGTCGGCCACTGATCCTGCTATCAATCTCGCGTTGGTCATCGCGCCGACCACTTCGCCCTCATCGCGGTCATCTTCATCAACCATCATCACTCATCATCGCCACCGACATCGCCACCCTATTCTATCGTCGGTCCACTGACCACCCGCCGGTCATCATCATGATGACCTTGTCATCAAGTTGTTGACTCGTTTCTATCATTACTTCACATAATCACGAGTATATATATTGTTGTTGTCGATTCTAGATTCTCATTGTGACCCTTCATATACAACTATAATCCCATCGGAAAACTTTGTACTCCAAAATAAATACATAGTGGAAGATTTTTACTGGGCTAGGCCGTGGTTTTTCCCTCTTTTTGAGGTTTTTCACATAAAAATTTCTGGAGTTTTCTTGTTCACTCTTTAAATACCTGCGTGTGTGCTGGATTTCACAAACAAGACTAAGGCGTAAACTTTCACTCTACCGCAACTGGTTTTCTAGCATGCAATATATATATATATATATATATATATATATATATATATATATATATACAAGCTTTAAATTTAAGTTCTTTAATTAAAATTCTAAGCTCTCAATCATAGACTAAGGGTGTGTTTGGTATGTCAAGACTTATGTAATGTTGTTTGTGTCTCGATCTATCTGTGTTATGAAGAATCTCTGGTCAAAAAATTATATTTTTTAACTTGATCTTTCACCCTGTGGTGGAGGTCAAGAAGCTGTGGTTTGACTTTTAAAAATAAAAAAATTATAGGCCCAGATGCAATTTCTTAAATAATAGATTATTCACAACATCTCCAACACCATCTTTCAAAGAATTATAGCTGCCCCAATTAAACCCAATTAATTGCATCCAATTCTAAAATTTGTGAGGAGTTTTCCATTTTTTTTACTCCAAGAATGACCAAAGACTAGTTGGGATTAGACTCACCAACTGAAAGAAATCAGCATGCTTAAAGTCGTTAGCTAATCGACATTGATATATGCATTGGGAGATGGACGGATGATGAGTCGTAAAGTTCCCTAAGCAAAAAATTTGGGGAAAGCAAGTTAGGAAAAGAAATGACAGAAAATGTTTGACTTGTAACTAGGTTAAGGCCATGAACTCACATCTTATCATTGTATGACTGGGTCACTTTCAGGTGAATGGATCTAGTCATTATGTGGATGTCCTCTTTGATCTCTTCTCGAGATAGGTGAATTGAGATCTTAAGCCGTCCTCAAAGTTTTCGACCTGATGGGTTGTTCTTCTCTGTTCTTCTTTAATGCAGTGTAGGAGGAGAAGCATCGAGGTGTTTTGTGGATCGACACCCTTTTGGTTCTCCTATTGCATGGTTGAGTCACATTCGAAGGCAATTTTGAAGAAGGAATCCAACCGGTGGAGAGGTAGCCGGCAAAGGTGCTTGCAGGGCTTCATGTTCGTGAGCGGGTTCAGACTCATTAACCATGAAAGTAAGAATGGTGGCTTCACGAAGTTGGACATGGATATTCATCATGACTTCCTTGGAACCAGTGCCATTGTTGATGCTCACATGATTTCCATTAGTCGGATCGGCTGGAAAGATAGTAGAGGCACCAATTAGGTCAAATCTTTGGCAACCGGTGATAATCTCACCATTACGATTAATGCTCGTGCACCGGAGGACTTGGTGCCCACATCTTGAGAGAAATCAAAGTTATGGAGACTAGATTGTAATGAAACTCAAGGCCACGATAGAGGCACGTAGAAAATAAGGTGTGGGGAACCTTACGGCGTGGGAACCTTACCGGAGAATACCATTGATGGGGAGCAACGGTGGAAATGGCGATCGGCAGGAGAAAATATTACATTGGAGTTCGCGTAGCTTTTATGCGACTCAATCTAACACGGCATGTTCAATGGTTTTTTCCCCATTTTAGTGCTTAACGACACTGACGGCGTCATTTATCTGGCGACCCAAACAATTCAAACGGGGAGAAGAAAAATGAGGCGTCGTTCGACATTCCTCCACATATGATGTTTAGGGCTTTCTCGCTAGCTCGCTCACTCGTCGGTGACGTCCATCATCGGTGGTTTAGCAAATCTTGCAAATAACTTCCATTGAGGTATTGTGTAAGACATGAGGTATTTACACTGTTCTCAAACTTTAATGAATTTAGGGTTTTCTCTGTTCTCACCATCCAATATGTGAACATTTTAGAACATTTGAGTTCTTTAAATGAACGGGATGTATTTTAGTAGTTTTTGGAGATATTTTGCATGTGTACTCTCAGTACTGTCAAGATGGTACACACCATTATTTTCAAATTTTTGAACTGATTAGGCTTGTGAAATGTTTAGTATATCACATGGTAGGATGTTTGGTCATGTTTCAAGATGAATTCTGTGGCCTGATTAGGGATGATAGTATGTTCAGTCGATGGCATTAAAATTTTGTGGCCTAATTTTGCATCCTCTCTCGCGAGTGAGAGCATTTTGGTCATTTTTTTCCTAGTTTCTTTGGCAGGAAAATATGTTCATTACAATCCATTAAGAATAATTTAGAGGTTGTTTGGTTATTTTTTAGTACTATTTTGCATCCGTACTCTCTGTACTCTGTTGAGAGTATAGATGATTTCATGGACATTTTTTTCCAGTTTCTTTGGCCTGGTTGTTCAGATTATGTTCATTACATTCCAGTGGAAGCAATTTGGTGGCTATTTGGATGGTTTAGGAGATTTTGATATACTCTCACTCTCATGAGAGTACAGAGCATTTTGGTCATTTTTTCCTGTTTCTTTGGCCTGTTTGGAGGAAATATGTTCATTATAATCCATCAGGGACAATTTGGAGGCTGTTTGGTTGGTTTTTTAGAGTTATTTTATATTTGTACTCTTTGTACTCTCTTAAGAGTACAGACGATTTTTGTGGACATTTTTTTCCAGTTTTTTTGGCCTTTTGTTCATTATATTTACATTCCAGTGGAATTTGGTGCTATTTGGATGGTTTAGAGTTTTATATATGTACCTCGTACTCTCATGAGAGTACAAAGCATTTTGGTCATTTTTTCCTATTTCTTTGGCCTGTTTGGAGGAAAAATGTTCATTACAATCCATCAGGAACAATTTGGAGGCTGATTGGTTTGGTTTTAGTGTTATTTTGCATCTGTACTCTTTGTGCTCTCTTGAGAGTACAGATGATTTTGTGGACATTTTTTCCAGTTATTTTGACCTATTTGGAGGAAATATGTTAATTACAAATGAATTGGGAACAATTTGGAGGCTGATTGGTTATTTTTTATAGGTGATTTGCATCTGTACTTTCATTAACTGACTTTTCATTTTGAAGTTTACCATGTCTGGGAAAAGGATAACTTTGAGATGCCTACCACCATTAGAATGGTGTTCAATAATATTGCAACATGATTTACTGATGAAGTCATTGACATTTTAAAGAGGCTTCATCATCAATTCATTAAACTCCACATTGAGACTCAATAGCCATTACCTCAATCTTGCGGGAGATAGAAAGCTTTCTTTCTTGGTGGGCAGTGCATTTCTTTCACCCTCGATGAAGTTGTAGTAATTGTAGGGATGCCAAACAGAGGAGAGAAGGTCTTATGGCAGAAATCCCAGCTATCGCAGCTCAGTTCAGTGGACTGTAAGACTATGCTTGAGCATGCGGATAGCTCATTGCCTGTGGCACAGTTTGTAGAGTTGTACATACATTTTCTGCTGTCAAATCTTTTTTTTGTATATGTCAACTATAGGGTGGCATCGGAATTGATTTTATGCCAATGACATAGATAAATTCTTGAATATCAATAGAGAGGCCATTTGGGCTTTCTTTGATTCACAATTTGATGGTATTACATCAAAGATTCATACCCAGAAGACACCCGGGTATATGAGTGGCTTTGTCACTCTTCTTATGTTATGTTTTATATCTTCAGTTATGTATTATTTGATGCATTGAAGTTAACTTACATAAATATTAATTGTAGATCCTGATAAGCATCATGAGGTAGCCATCTCCATTTGTAAAGCCATGTATCTTTGCGATGGAAAATAAAGTTTCAGATGAAGCCTTCGGTTTAGAGGACACCGGTGACATATAATAATATCACTTAGTTCATATAATTATGTATTTATTTATGTTATAGTCATCACATTTTCTTATCGATTTAACACAGGTCTGCCTTTCATTCGAGGACATATCAGAAAAGGATACCTGGATCCTTGAATCATTTTCCCCTACCCAACATACAATACATGTTGAGCCCGATAGCAATCCAATTCTAAGTCCACTAAGTTTATCCCCCATTGAATCTCCATATGTCTCTCCTCGATATTCTCCCCCATCTAGTGTATCTAGCCTGCCCTCTGCTACTACCCCCACATAAGGCTTTGTGGTGGAGAGGATACTTGCAGGTTTTAGGGACTTGAAAGATATAATATCTTCTTTTCAAGCAACAATGACAGAGAGAATGGATGGGATTGATTTGTGGGTTACTGCTATCGAAGAGGTTCTTGCTGGGCAGTGGGTTCCTACCATCCCTACTATGGGGGAAGCTCTTGTGGAGGTCACCATAGGGGAACTCTTGAGGAGGCAGTCACAGGGGCATCACCTATGGAGGCTACCAGAGGAGCTTCCCTTGTGGAGGCTAGCACAGGGGAGTCTTCTGTGGAGGCAACTACAGTTGCTGCCCCTGTGGATACTTCCACTTGGGAAGCCCCTGAGGTAGCCTCCACTAGGGAAGCCCCTGTTGAGTCCACCATGGAAAGTGTGGAGGCCTCCAATGCACATGAAGATGCTCCAAGCCTTTAATCGATCATTGAGTGTGGTGTGAAGGCTGTGAGATAAGGAAGAGGAAAGTCATTCCCCTTCACACACACTTATAGAAGTCACGAGCAAGAATAAGTGATGTGGTGGCCTCCACTCAAGATGAGAAAGAGATATTAAGTTACTTTCTTTTAAATTTGAGATAATAGAAATAGATTTCACTAAATTTTTTTATAGGTTTCAAAGATGAGCCAATAAAGGTCGATGACCACATCGCTATCGTTGTGGTGGAGGAGCATCAGTCGGAAGTATGAATCATTTCAGTAGATCGATCTTTAATTCATCACTAACTTTTCATCGCATAATTTTGTTATGCGGTAGAGGCACATCATTTTGTTGACTTCTCATCCAGCTATTCACTGGCGATGCTCCATCTTATTGACATGTCATGCTCCCGATTCAAGGACGAGTAAGTCAATCTTCAATCAACTCCTTCATACATAAAATAACATATTCGTTTAATTAAGCTCGCTTTAAATTATTTCACTTGCGGGTGATACGATATTCGGTGGAATATCATTATTGCGAGGGATCAATGAGTTCGACAGTCGGTATCTCACGATGCACATCGATGCCTTCTTCTTACTTTGTAGAGTACTACTTCGTGGGACTATATGTCCCCTATTTGTACATCTCATGCTTGCAGGTAAGTTACCCTAAATATGCGATTATTATGATTCAATCCTTATTTGTATATATGAAAATAATAATTTATAAACATTCTCTCCTTTTCTTACAGAGCTATGCGAAATATGGCCTACACAAGGAAAGCAAAATGTTCATCCAGCATGTCACTGCAGACAGTGTGTCAAGGGCTGAGCTACTCTTACTTCCAATTATATGTAATCAGCACTGGACACTCCTAAATGGATATATTAAGCTAAGGGCTTGGTATTTTTATGACTCATTACCAAAACCAATCCATAAGGCCATTCTTCCTGAGATTGTAGTTTCAATTTAGTTTCATAAACTATTTTTTAACCCCTTGACTATACTTCTTGCTTTTCAGATCAAATTACTTGTTGAAGATGTTGTGACCTTTTGTGAGCGATCCCACAAAATGGCCAATCGAAATGGTGAGTGGGCTGCCAGTCCAAGATAATAGTGTTTATTGGATGTTTGTCTGCAAATACATGGAGGCAGCAATTAGGAAATCCCCACTTAACTGGGCTGACCACCAAGATTGGCCAAAGAAGATGTATTGCTTTAGGGCCGAGTTTACTTATGCTATCTTTTGTTTGGGAATGAAAAAGCCAAACTAATAACTATACATTTAAAGTTTGAAAAGTAGGAAATAATTGCGTATTTCTTTTATTTTGTTTCAATATATCCGGTTTGGATCTTTTATTATTTAGAGAACACCGCAATAATTTGGTTGACTGGAATGCTTCTTGGGATGTGTTTCATAGTACTCTCATACTCTCTCTTTATTATTATCAGAGTATTTCATTTTTTTTTTCTTTAATTTTCTTGGCAGTTTTGGATGCTCCTAGGTTACCTTTTTAAGAGTTTTCCGAGCAGTTTTGCATGTGAACCCTATACTCTCTGTACTCTCTATCTTATACTCTCTCATACTCTCAGACTCTATTCCATTCTAGGTAGTTTGAAAGGCTATAAGAATATTTTAGGTATTTTGTGGCTTAACTCTTTGTATTCTCCTCATAGTACAGATTATTTGCTCATTTTTCCCATTTCCACTTTTGCTTTGTAAGATGGAGAGGAATTAATTGTTCACTATAACCTAAAAGCAAGTTGGATGCTCCTGGGTTACTTTTTTATGAGTTCTGCGGTTTTGCATGAACCTCTCTGTACTCTGTACACTCGTACTCTCTACTCTACCCTCTATATACTCTTACCCTCTGTACTCTCTATACTCTCTGTACTCTCTAGACTCTCTATGTACAAGTCTCTACTCATGGGTAGTTGATATAATATTGTTTACAATTTTATGATGATTTCTTTAATTGTTTGGAGAAAATAAGCTTAATTTTGATATTCAAATTATATCATATTTTAAATTGGATCAACCTAAAAAAAAAAGTTAAAATTTATATTATCTAAAATTTATACTCTACATTAATGCCTCAATCTGAAAGTATGCAGGAGAAGCAATATGAACTACTTAGCATGTGAACATAATATAAGTGGGTATGATTATTAAACTTAACTCTTTAATAAAGGAAATTATGATCTTTAAAAATATGGTAGAATTTTGTGAATGCATAAAATTACTTTCTACCAGTCGAAATCATGCTTCATAAAACCTACTTTCTACTGAAACATGTGCATAAAATAGAAAAATAAACTATCGATGATGCGACACCAACATTTCAAAATTTAAATTTTGTGCGGTGTGGAGCAAATTTATATTTTAAGATGAGAATTTTTTTTTTCAAATAATGTAATAAACGAAAGTATCATCAATTAAATTAATATTATTGATAAATTTATAAATAATTATTAAACTAATATCATCAATATTAATATCATCTTCATCACAGAAATTTTTTTTTCTTCGGCTTCTACAAAACTTGTTGATAGGAACATATGGGCTTATCAAAAATTGTAATGCTTGCAATAAAAATTATTTCATAAAATATATAGTACTTTATAGAGTATATATCAAAATGTAATACAATGAAAATCAGCTCATCCTCATGTAGACTCTCAATCGACTACAATTTGGTAAAATATGAGAAATTTTATTGCCAAGTAAGGATTACAAAGTCCTTAATAGGGTTAAACTTATGCTTTAAGAGCAACAAATAGTAGTGAGGTAAAACCAAGCGTAAAAATTGACCCATATTAAAGTCCATTTGGACCTTCTTGGTTTCAAGCAAGTTATGTACCCTCTCAACTCTCTGTACTCTCTGCAGAAATGATTGCACAGTCGAAGAACACATAACTAAATGATATCATGCATTGAAATGTTTTCCTGTAATAATATCCATCATCAACTTAGTGTACCCTTTAGCCGACTGACTGATTGTTGAGCTTGAGTTGAATTCCTGAGGTAGAACATCATCGATTAATGATTTTTTACGGATCGATGTGCTATTATGCATGCGCTCTAAAAACACTATGGCATAACAGAAAGGTGTTGCAATGGGTGATAAAATACATTCAACACTATCGGTTTGCACTGGTTTTATAATAAAAATAGGATGGTTTGAAGATTAGCAAATATTTTAAATACTAAAATTAAGAGGCAAATAGAGAATTACTCTTGGCTTTCTTGGATCTCTCCCAATATCCCTTAAGCCTTGCTTGGAAATACCCTTTGGACGTAACTTGGATCCTTTAAGATGTATTTTCCCTATCGTTGTGGTTGACTTCTTCTTCTTAGCTGCTCTGTCAACTAGAAGAGAATTTCCACGTATTATAGAGTCGACATCATTATATAGTTTTTTTAAGGATTGAAGCATATAGTCCCCAGCTCTATTATTACCCTGTGCCCTGATGCTTATTTGATATGCATATCGACTAATGTGGTGCCAAAAAATAATGCCAGTAGCATTTCCATCTATGCCTTCCACATCTCTTAATTTTCTATATGCACTATCGATGTAAATATCCCTCTTTGCTCTAGACTATCATGAGAAGATACTTATCCGGAATCGCACTATCTTCGACTAAGAACTCGATACAATGCAAAGTAATCCCATTTCAAATTTCTTACCAGTACAAGTTACATCTTGGGTAGTCCCATTGAAATGGACAGTCCATGTTTTGGATGAATTTTTATTCTCTAAGTTTCTCACCAAATACTCCATGCGGCTGTCATCTGACACAGTTACTGATAGGCCTCCAACTCCATGCAAAAATTCTTCCTCAAACATAGTATAAAGCTTTCTTGTATAAAATATAGCTGCTTATTTTAGAATTGGACTGGTCTTAACAACAGGAACAATCGATGACTCGCTACACTTGAAGTCTTCATCATGTTCATTCTGGCGCCATGTCTCCATAACCTTCTCCAACCCCAAGAAACAATCTATGAGTTAACTTGTTGGTTTAGAGATTCCACATTGTTCATTGACTCACTACATTGCGTTGACAAGATGTCCATGCAAAATGAGTCTTTGCTGAATGCAGTGGACCACTTGGATCTAATTTTATAAAGCTCAAACAACCAAGCATGATCATGCAAATTGCCTTCTTCTAGCATGGCAGACCAAGCTTCTTCAAACTCTTCCTCTAAGTCACATTTGCTCATGCATGCATAAAATAGCCCTTGTTCCCTCTTATTATTATTAAAGAAGTGAACCTTGGAAGGAGCTATCTTTGAAATATGCCATTGGCACAGCCTATGATGAGTATCATATAATTTTGATAGCTCTTGCCATAGCTTTGATCTTGATCGAATATTGTTAGGATGTGTCATTCATCAACCGAAGAAATGTGAATAGCCATGAGAATGACTCAATCGTCTCTTCGATAAAAGGCTACTCCAAATAACACATTTTTTGATGATTCACTCCAACAAGAGGGGCACAAACAAGATTATATTTATTGAGTCGATAGCTTGTATCAAAATTATCACATCATCAAAATAGTCATATTCTATCTAGACATGCCATTGCTCCAAAAAAAACTTACAATCGACTCATCAACTTGTACATCCCATGCAAACATCCGTGCTTGTCTTTCCTTGAACATATTAATGCATTCTTGTCACCATTCGCAATCCTCGATCTTTTCTTTCTAAATAAAATTGAAAGCATCTCTTTTGTGAATCCAATATTCTATGCCACCAACTTCCTCACTTAGATAGTTAAATGCATCTTGCTCTAATTCGCCTTTGTCATTGTCTTCAACAGCCTTTTCATCGCTAATGCATCATGTGATGAGAAGATGTAGGTCAGCTTTACCAATGAATGATTATGACTTTTTTATATGTTTTTAACCATCTAGTTCCCTCAAGTCAGAGAATCTAATCATGGTGACAAGTCCTTGTATTATTTTCTCTAAGCTTTTTTTTCGACACTTTTGCACATAAAAAATCTTTTGATTTCAATTTCTTAGAGTTTGGCCAATAACTAGTATGGTCCTTCCAAACACTGAAGCTAGTTTGATGTACATAGTCACTGATACACCTCCATTTTATTCGAACATTGGTAAGGAGTCTCCCAAATTTGGGTCATTAGACATCACAACTTTTGTCATACTTTCATTGATTGCATTCACCCGCTGCTCCACATAAATGTGACATGTAAAATAGCTCCATAAATAAACATATTCCCTCCAAATAGGCCAAAGAAAGTGAAAGAAATGAGCTAAATATTGAGAGTACAGAGAGTACAGATGCAAAAATCTCCCAGAAACCATCCAAACAGCCACCAAATTGCTTCCACTGGAATGTAATGAACATAATCGAGCAACTGTGATAAAGAAACTGGAAAAATATCCATTATTTGTACTCTCAAGAGAGTACATATGCAAAATAACACTTAAAATAACCAAACGACCTCCAAATTATTGATGGATTGTAATGAACATATTTCCTCCAAATAGTCAAAGAAATAGGAAAAAATGACCTGATGCTCATACTCTCATGAGAGTAGAGGAGAGTCTGAGGAGTACAGAGAGTACAGAGACTATAGATACAAAATAATACTAAAGAAGCAACCAAAAAACCTCCAAATTATTCCTAATGGATTTGTAATGAATATATTTCATCCAAACATTCTCATAGAAATTGAAAAAAATGCCCAAAATATTGTGTCACTATGAGAGTACAGAGAGTACACATGCAAAACTCTAAAACCAACCTAAAGCCTCCAAGTTGTTTCTAATGGAATGTAATTAACATATTCTCTCCGATAGCCAGAACTCATGAAAATAATATGAAATTGGCACTCTCATGAGATTACAGAGTATACCCATGCAAAGATCTCAAAAAGCAAAGTCCTCTTTAAAGAACTCCAAAATAGTGTAGGAAATATACACTAAATAAAAAATTTCAAATAATAACACTACTATAAAAAAAATTATATTATACAATGGTTGAGAAAAATTACCAATGAAACATAAACAAGATTATATCAAGTTACCCATGAGTTGAGAAGAGTACAGTGTACAGAGTATAGAGTACATAAAGTCTGAGAGAGTGAGAGTACTGAGTATAGAGTATAGAGAGTATAGAGAGTACAGAGAGTAGGGGGCAATCTTCTTTCTCAGTAAGGCTTCTTTTGCTTTGTGTTTTTTACCTTCAAGATGCTCTTTAAGGGCTTCCTCACTGGAAGTGCTGACCTCACAGAGAGCACATTCCCTCTATGCCATAAGACCTTCTCCCCTCTATTTGGCATCCCTATTATCACTACAACTTCATCGGGGGTGAAAGGAATGCCCACCCGTGAAAGAAAGCCCCTTCTATGTCATCAAGATTGAGGTAATAGCAATTGAGTCTTGCTGAATTAAGTCTAATGAATTGATGTAGATGAAGCCTCATAAAATGTCAATGACTTCATTACTAAAGAGTGCTGCAGTATTATCAAACACCGTTAGGTGTGGCGATCTCAAAGTTATCCTTTTCAGACATGGTAAACTTCAAAATGAAAAGTCGAATGACATGATGCAAATCAACCATGAAAACTAACCAAGTCACCCTACAAAATTGCTACTAATGGATTGTAATGAACATATTTCTTACAAATAGGCCAAAATAAACTGCAAAAATATTGGCAAAATCCTCTATACTCTCATGAGAGTACAGAGAGTACAAATGCAAAAATCCCCTAGAAACCTTCCAAATAGCTGCCAAATTGCTTGGAATGTCGAACCTAATCTAGGCCAACGAAAAATGAAAAAATATATGTACTCTCATGAGAGTACATCTGATGAAAACACTAACAAATCGGTCAATAGCCTCCAAATTATGCTTAAACATATTTCCTCCAAACATTCCAAAAAATAGAAAAATGACCAAAATGCTCACTCTCAGAGAGTATAGAGAGAGTATAGAGAGTGCAGTAATAAAAATAATCTCAACAACCAGTCCAAAGAAATTAAAGAAAATGTCCAAAAATGAGAGCACAGATGTAAAATAATAATAAAAAAATAACCAAACAGCCTCCAAATTATTTGTGATGGATTGTAATAAACATATTTCCTCCAAACAGACCAAAGAAAATTGTTTCTACTAGAATGTAATGACCATATTCTCTCCATCCAGGCAAAATAAACTGCAAAAATATTCAGAAAATCATTTATTCTCTCATGAGAGTATAGAGAGTACAGATACAAAAATCTCTCAAAATAAGCAAAGTCCTCTTGCAAAGAACTCCAAACAATGTAGGAAATATACACTAAATAAAAGAATTTCAAGGAAAAACTAATAAATCAAAATAACTTATATACATGATTGAAAAATTACGATGAATTTTTATTTAATACATCCTCTATTTCCTCAAGGCCATAACTTCCAAATTGTTCTCCATCTTCATGGTTCTTTCATAAAAAAGAAATGAGATTTTCTCTTTCTCTCTGAGCTCGGTTTGAAAAATACACCCCTAACCCTAAATCTAGATATATATTTCTTTTAAATTCCTCCCATGCATTCCAACGATGCTTCTTCCCCCGCTATTTGAATGACGCGGGTTGGGCCAGGATAAATGGAGTCATCATCGTCTCATTCTGACAGTTAAGCTAAAATGGGAAAACACTAGACATGTGTCGGGACGATTGAGTCCACACGTGCTACTCTTGGAATATATATTTTCTCGACAGATGGAAGAAATATAAGTTTAAAGTAAAGGGACAACATGTGGGAGAAGTATGATGGAGCAAATAGAAGAAGAGGCCGAGAAGAGAAGCTCTTGCTATTTTGGGGTTTATGACATTGACGCTTGAAAGGAGGCATATTCAGAATTTTATATATAAGAAGGAGGAGAAATTATTACGTCATTAGTAACTGCGTGACTCCAATCATTTAACGCGTGTCCATTTTATTTCCCATTTTAGCACTTAATGCTATAAGCGGATGAGAAATGTAATTCACGACATCATTTATGCTTATCCTATAATTTATATGGTTCAATAGAAGAAGCATCGTTGGAATATAGAAATTTAATATATATATATATATATATATATATATATAGTTTATGGTGTATTTTTTTCTTGCAAACCAAGCTCAGAGAGAGAAATAGAAAATCTCATTTCCTTTTACAAAAGAACCATGAAGATCAAGAACGAATTTGGAAGTTATGGCCATGAGGAAATAGAAACCAATTTAGCTGATGATGTATTAAATAAAAATTCATCGATAATTTTTCTCAACCATTGTATTCATACAATTTTTCTATGGTTTGTTAGTGATATTCCTTGAAATTCTTTTATTTAATGTATATTTTCTACACTGTTTGGAGTTCTTTGCAAGAGGACTTTACTTATTTTAAGAACTGCTTTGTATGGGTACTCTCTATAATCTCATGAGAGTACTGATCAATTTCATATTATTTTTCATGAGTTCTGGCCTGAGAGAATATGTTCATTACATTCCATTAGAAGCAATTTGGAGGTTGTTTGGTTTATTTTTAGAAGAGTTTTGCATCTGTACTCTCATGAGAGTATAGAACATTTTGCACATTTTTCCTATTTTTTTGGCTGGTTGTTGAGATTATGTTCATTACATTCCATTAGAAGCAATTTGGAGGCTGTTTCAATGATTTTTGGGAGATTTTTGCATCTGTAGTCTCTGTACTCTCATGAGAATACAGAATATTTTCTGATATTTTTTAAATTTATTTTGCTTGTATGGAGAGAATATGGTCATTACATTCTATTAGAAATAATTTTGTGGTTGTTTAGTTAATTTTTATGGAGATATTATCTCTCTCTACTCTATAGAATATTTTGCTAATATTTTTTCACTTTCTTTGGCTTGTTTGGAGGAAATATGTTCATTACAATCCATTAGGAATAATTTGAAGGCTGTTTGGATGATTTTTTAGTGTTATTTTGAATATATACTCTTTGTACTCTCTTAAGAGTATAGATGATTTTATTCATTTTTTGGTTTCTTTGGTTGTTGAGATTATGTTCATTACATTCCATTGGAAGTAATTTGGAGGCTGTTTGGATGGTTATTGGGAGATTTTTGCAACTGTAGTTGTACTTTCTATACTCTCATGAGAGTACATAGCATTCTAATATTTTTCCATTTTCTTTGGCCTGTTTGGAGGAAATATGTTCATTACAAATCCATTAGGAATAATTTGGAGGCTGCTTGGTTGGTTTTTTAATGTTGTTTTACATCAATACTCTCTGTACTCTCATGAGAGTACAGATGATTTTGGATATTTTTTCTAGTTTCTTTGGCCTGGTTGTTGAGATTATGTTCATTACATTCCATTGGAAGTAATTTGGAGGTTGTTTGGATGGTTTTTGAGAGATTTTTGCATCTGTACTCTCTATACTCTCATGAGAGTATAAAATATTTCCTCATATTTTTCTAATTTATTTTGCCTATATGGAGAGAAATTGGTCATTACATTCCATTAGAAGTAATTTTGTGATAGTTTGGTTAATTTTTTATGAGATTTCTCTGTATTCTCAGACTCTGTCTTTGTACTCTTGAGTACAAATAATTTTGGGCATTTTTTCAGTTTCTTTGGCTGTTTGGAGAAAATATGTTCATTACAATCCATTAGAATAATTTGGATTGGTTAATTTTTTAGGAGTTTTCATTTTCTTACTCTCTTGAGTATAGATGATTTTGATCTTTTCAGTTTCTTTGGTTGTTGATATTATGTTCATTACATTCCATTGGAAAAAATTTGGAAGTTGTTTGGATGGTTTTTGGGAGATTTTTGCATCTGTGCTCTCTGTACTCTCTCTACTCTCTCTACTCTCTGTACTCTCATGAGAGTACCGAGCATTTTGCTAATATTTTCCACTTTCTTTGGCATGTTTGGAGGAAATATGTTCATTACAAATCCATTAGAAATAATTTGGTGGCTGCTTGGTTGATTTTTTAGTGTTGTTTTGCATCTACTCTTTGTACTCTATCTGTACTCTCTATACTCCCATGAGATTACGAAGCATTTTGGTAATATTTTTCCACTTTTTTTGGTGTTTGGGAAATATGTTCATTATAAATCCATTAGGACAATTTGAGGTTGATTGCTTATTTTTTAGGGGAGTTCTGTATCTGTACTCTATACTCTCTATACTCTCTATACTCTCTATATTCTATGCACTCTCTGTACTCTTTGTACTCTCATGAGAGTATAGAGGATTTTGCTAATATTTTTTTCACTTTCTTTGGCATGTTTGGAGGAAATATGTTCATTACCTATTATGAATATTTTGGAGGCTGTTTGGTTAGTTTTTTGTATTATTTTGCATACTCTTTATACTCTCATCTTATCTGTACTCTATACTCTCATGAGATTACAAAGCATTTTGGTAATATTTTTCCACTTTCATTGGCCTGTTTGGAGAAAATATGTTTATTACAAATCCATTAAGAATAATTTGGAGGCCAATTCCTTATTTTTAGGGGAGTTCTGCATCTGTACTCTCTGTACTCTCTGTATTCTCTATACTCTCTGCACTCTTTGTACTCTATATACTCTATGTACTCTCTGTATTCTCTGTACTCTCTGCACTCTCTGTATACCCTCTATACTCTCTGTACTCTCATGAGAGTATAGAGGATTTAGCTCATTTTTTTCCACTTTCCGCTTGTTTGGATGGAATGTTCAATAGATTTCATTAGAATAATTTGGAGGATTTGATTTTAGGGGTGTTTTGCATCTGTACTCATGTACTCTCTGTACTCTATACTCTTGAGAGTATGAGCATTTTACTAATGTTCTTCCACTTTCTTTGGCCTATTTGGAGGAAATATGTTCATTACAATCCATTAGGAATAATTTGGAGACTATTTGGTTAGTTTTTTAGTGTTATTTTGCATATGTACTCTCTATACTCTCTTGAGAGTATAGATGATTTTGGTCATTTTTTGCTAGTTTTTTTGGCATGGTTGTTGAGATTATGTTCATTACATTCCATTGGAAGCAATTTGGAGGCTGTTTGGATGATTATTAGGGGATTTTTGCATCTATACTCTCTGTACTCTCAAGATTTAGCTCATTTTTTCCACTTTCTTTGGCATGTTTGGAGGGAATATGTTCATTTATGGAGCTATTTTACATGTCATATATTTGTAGAGCTATTTGGTAGATGAATGCGGTCAATGAGCAGTGCGATGATGAAGTTGTGATGTCTAATGACCCAAATTTGGGGAAACTCCTTGCTGTTGAATGAAACGAGGCGTATGCCTTTGTCTTGTGACTATATACACATCAAAGCTTCGGTGTTGGAAGGACCATACTAGTTATTGGCCAAACTCAAGAAATTGAAATCAAAAGATTTTTATGTATAAAGCAGGTTGGAAGAAATCGCTAGTCTAAATAACAACAAAATTCTAAAATTGATACAAGGGCGGTTGTCCGCCATGATTAGATTCTGTTGATTTGGAGGAATTGGATGGTTAAAAATATATAGAAAGTCATAATCATTCATTGGTAAAGCGCATTCATCTTCTCGGATCATGAGCATTATGAAGGCATCCGTGTTGAAGACAATGTGAGAGGAATTAGAGCAAGCGATGCATTCTATCTAGCGAAGTTGGTGCGTAGAGAATATTGGATTTACAAAAGAGATGCTTTCAATTTCATTGAGAAAGAGAGATAGGATTGTGAATGGTGGATAATGCATTAATACAACTATTCAAGGAAAGGCAAGCAGCGGACGGGATGTTTGCATGGGATGTACAAGTTGATGAGTCAGATTGCTTGGTAAGTTTTTTTGGTGCAATGGCATGTCTAGGATAGAATATGATTATTTTGGGGATGTGATAATTTTTGATACAAGCTATCGACTCAATAAATATAATCTTGTTTGTGCCCCTCTTGTTGGAGTGAATCATCAAGCAAATATCTTATTTGGAGTAGCCTTTCTATCGAAGAGATAATTAAGTCATTCTGGCTATTCCGACATTTCTTGGTTAATGAGTGACAGACATCCTATAATAATATTCACTGATCAAGATCAGCTATGGCGAGAGCCATCAAAATTGTATTACTGCTTACTCATCATAGGTTGTGCCAATGGCATATTTTGAAGAAAGCTCCTTCCAAGGTTCATTGCTTTAATAGTAATAAGAGAGTACAAGGGCTATTCTATACATGCATGAGCAAGTGTGACTCAGAGAAAGAGTTTGAGGAAGCTTAGTCTGCCATGCTTGAAGAAGGAAATTTGCATGATCATGCTTGGCTGTCTGAGCTTTATAAAATTAGATCCAAGTGGTCCACTGCATTCAGCAAAGATTCATTATGTATGGGCATCTTGTCAACTCAACATAGTGAGTCCATGAAGAACATATGTCACAGAATATATAAATCAACAAGTTTGCTCATAGATTATTTCTTGGGGTTGGAGAAGGTTATGGAGACATTGTCGGAATGAACATGACAAAGACTTCAAGTGTAGCCAGTCAGCAATTGTTCCTGTTGTTAAGACCAGTTCAATTCTAAAGTAAGCTGCTATGTTTTATACAAGAAAGATTTATACTACGTTTGAGGAAGAATTTTTGCATGGAGTTGGAGGCTATCGATGCGTGTCGGATAGCCCATGGAGTATTTGGTGAGAAACTTAGAGAATAAAAATGCATCCAAAATATGGGTGTCCATTTCAATGGGACTACCCACAGATGCAACTTGTACTTGCAAAAAATTTGAAATGATGGGATTACTTTGTGCACTTATCGAGTTCTTAGTCGGGAAGATGTTGTGCATTGATAAGTATCTTCTCATGCGATGGTCTACGAGCAAAGAGGGATATCTACATACATCGATAGTGCATACAAAAATTAAGAGATGTGGAAAGCACGATGGAAATGCAACGGCATTATTTTTGGAATCCATAAGTCGATATGCATATCAAATAAGCATCGACCAGGATAATAAGAGAGGCGAGGATATATGCTTGGATCCTTAAAAAATTATATGATGATGTCGACTATAATAAGTGGGAATTCTCCTCGAATAAGAAGAAGAAGTCAACCACAAAAGGGAAAAGACATCTTAAAGGATCCGGTTAAGCAACATCCAAAGGGTGTTTCCAACAGAGCTTAAGGGATATTGGAGAGATCCAAGAAAGCCAAGAGTAATTTTCTATTTGCCTCTTAATTTTTAGTATTTTAAATATTTCTGTTAATCTTCAAACCATCCATTTTTGTTGTTATACGAAACCAAAGTATAGTCGAGTAGTGCGAGCGTGTGTTGCGTCACCCATTGCAACACACCTCTATTATGCGAGTATTTTTGCGCGAGAATATATCACATCGATGCTTTATAAAAATCATCAACTGATACGATGTTCTACTACATGAATTTAGCTCGAGCTCAACAATCAATCGATTCATTTGAAGGGTACACTAAGGCGATGATGGATATTATTCTGAAAAATATTT